>VDFB02354933.1:0-23497 GCA_007258455.2 Sequoia sempervirens
TAGGGATAGGGTTTCGGTGCTTTACTTCGAAGATGTAATGACTATTTTCATGATATTAATAAAATAATAAACAATATTTTTACTGATAAAATATATATATATATATATATATATATTATTTTTTTTCCTTCAATTTTTTTGTATTTATATTTATAACTTGAAACATTAATGCATGGACTCATTTTCTCATTTCAATCAAAAAATTACATAAATATTAAAATTTGTGTGTATTGAAAACACGATTGCCTCATTAGGACACAATTTTTTGTCTTAACTATTTATTGAAAATAAAAATAAAAAAACCATATCATCTTGACATGGAATCTCTCCTCTAGTGCATTATATTTTTTTAATAAATATAGTATTCTTTCTTGAAAAAGAACCAACCTTATATTTTAGTGTTGATGACCAACTTTTAATATATATTAAACACTAGAATTAAAGTATTGAATAATATGTTTTTAAAAACTACACTTCTAGATCTACAAAAGCTCATTTTTAATTTTGTTATTTATATAAGAGTTGTTAGAACATCACATTTCAATAATATATATAAACACTAATTAAATTATTTAAAAATTATAACTATAAGTGTAGTTTACAAAAGCGTATTTTTTATTAAAAAACAAATGTTATTTATATAAGTTGTTAAAACGTCATTTTTCCAAATACTTTTATTTTCTATAAATTGGTCCCAAACCGATGCTATGTATGTATTTAATAGACACTTCTTGTTAAAAAAATTGTCACCTAGATCTAATTTAGCTAAAATAAATTTAGCTAGAACACATGTTCAACCAAAACTAACTTTCAATTAAAAATGCTTGAATTTATTTGTGTTGATAAGTAGTCTTGAAGTGAGACACAACTTTGAAACTTCGCCCCCAAAGGAATATCATATTCATCTCTAATGAACTAATATACATACAATAAATCTTGGAGGAGTCATGTTATCATTGCACACAACTTGTCCTCTCCACACATTTGTACCATGTTGACTAATGTGACAATAATTGTAGGGATGAGTGGTTCCTATGTACTTGATGTTGGATGTAAGGGAGGTGCATGGTATCAATACATGTATCTACTTACCCAACTAGATGATAAATGATCCAATTTATCAATAACATTGGTTAGAATCTACAAAAATACAATCCTTAGATGGCATAAAATTTTGATTCACAAAGCCTCTCAAGTCCAACCTTTTTGGGAGCACCAAAAGGTTTGGACCCACAAATCACCTTTTATGTTTTTGAGGTCCATGATCTTGTGATTGATATTAATTTTTGTCTCCAAACCTGCCTATTCCAAATATCATGCTGAGGAGGGATATATTTATAATCAATATTCATTGTAAATTTAGCTATTTTTTGTAGAAATACAAAGGTAGGTCATCATTTTTGGGGCACATATGATAATCCTCCAACCATTTACAATATATAAGATAGCCTATAATAGGTTCCTCGCACCTAGCAACATCACATCCTTTGATCTTTCCTAAAAAAACATAGCGAGGGAATATATTGAGGACTTGTGTGTAGTAGAAATTACTTTGTTAATAATTGAATATTTTGTTTCTTTGTAATATTAATAGATTATGATGCATAAAACTACCTAATGTTGAAGTCTTCATAAGGGTTTTACTATCAAACCATACTTATCATATATGTGAACTGTAAGGTTTGAATCCTTAAACAATCTCACAAAAAAATAGTAACTCATTTTCACATAAATATAGAAATGAAATGAAACATCTTCAACATATACAAATGACATATTACATCTTGCATTTAAAAGTGTCTAATCCAAAATATTAAGTACCAAAAACAAAGTACATCACCACATGAAGTACTATCTAGTCAAGTATTAGAGATTATAAGATAAATTTATGCAAGAATATGACTCAGCGTCTCATGCCCATTTGGTCATAATAATACAAGTAAAGAAACATAATCACTGAGATCTTTGGTCGCCACTAACCCCAATGGTCATGTGCAAACCAAAAGATGAGAATGTTCATGGCTCATGCATTTTTTTCATCCAATCATGAAGCTTATGCTTCCCCTAAAAATTTCCTAACATGAAGAATACCCAACCTTACATGAGAAGCCTAGCAACTTGAATTTACAACTTATTTTATTTATTTATTTATTCCTTTTAATAGTAGGTTATTAATATATTTATATATATATATATATAATGATATCATTATTATATATAAATATAAATTATGAGATTTATCAAATGTATCAAACATTTGAAAATAGAATCTTTTATTTTCCCAATTAAATTAATTTTTGCAAACAAAACAACCATAAGACATAGTCATTAATTAAATCATAACACACAATAGGCAATGATGTATTCATGATAACACAATTCATAACATAATCATTCACAATGTAGGATGAATGAAACTACGTGAGTGTGTGCGTAGGATTTCCATCATGCCTAATTTTGTTGAGTGGCTAGGTCATCTCTACCTCAACCATGTTCTCACCTTCAACCTATTCCTGCACTTGTTTTCACTCAATATATCATCAATGGGTTAGCTCATAAAACCATAATCAATAATCAAAATATTCACATCATAATAATTCATCATTATTTTAATCATAATAGTATCCATTTTAAATATATCATCTACTTTATCATCCATGAAAGAATATTAATATATGCTTCAAGCACATATTGTCCAATGGTCTCATCCAGCTCCATTTATTATCAAATAAAGTTTATCCAAGGAAAATCAAGATGTGACATCCTTCTCCACTAGGAAGAGACATCATCTTGATGTCTTATTAGACACACACAAACAAATAAGAGTAACGCACTGATGCAAAAAAAAAAGTATCTCAAAACTAAGTACTCAAATGAGGAAGAGAGTGGTATATATCCTTTGTACTCTCCCATGTAGCATTTTTCATAGAATATTGATCCCACGGAACCTTATATTGTGTTATATCTATATTGCACAACTTAACATTTCACCTGTCAATATTTTGAGTGGGCTCCACCAACACCACTCTTAGATCATGTACAAGCAAGGATAGGTACACCTAGTACTTGATCCTTCAAACACGTCATACTCATAAATCAATCCTCTAGACTCTCACTAGGATAACCTCAACTAGCAACTTAACAAGGGTATACATATATAATATAATAAAACAACACAATAATATGTGTGAAGCACTTACTAATGCACCTTCATACCCTACACTATGTCAAACATATGTGTAGCTATGGAAGTTTCATCCCAAATGACACAATGTGCATCTTCATGCTATCAAATAACATGGATTTTGGTACCCAAGACACCTCAAAAAACAACCAACTAATTCCAAGACACTAGGAAACATGGTCACAAGACCACAACAAGGCCAAGATAAGCAAGGGCACACATAGTTGGTGTACTAAATCACACCCAACCATCTACTAGAAAGAAGATTCAAGCACAATGCAAACACAATTATCCACACATTTAAAATCACTTAGAGATCATATAATTCTATGAACATTCTCATATAGAGATTTGAATACACTTCACTCAATGCCAATTAGAAGGACATTCACATACATTGAAGCCACTCAAAGCTAGAAAACTATATGTATACTCGCATTTCACAAAATTTCCAAACACCACAACATCCACTTCCATTTCATCAAGAACAAGAACTAAAGAAATATTATTCTAATTAACACAAACATCAAGACTTAGCACATTCTTTGTCATCTACTCCCTTGCACATTCTATCAGGGGTTTTTAATGAACATGATAGGAAACGAATGTAACATAGAATAAGACCAGAAATTTAAAATATTTAGAATAGCAACCATAAGGATAAAATACAACCCAAGAAGGGGAATTATCAATTCCAATAGTAAATCATAAAATGTATGTAATTTAAACAATGAACCAAGTGTGACCAAGGGCCACAAATTAGATATATGGAAAACTTGGTGACTAGATCACTCATAAGAAAATTAAAAATTCAATGTCAATCCATAATCAATGATTAGAGAGTTCATCAATAACCAAAATAAAGCATAAAACTTTGAAAACATGATTACATGAACTGAGTGAATAATATTAGCCACTTTTGAGGGAGTAAAGGATACACAACACCTTGGGAGTACAAAATTCAAAGTGCATCAAAGATGGCATGCTCAAACATAATACAAACTTAACTCGCCAATTTTATTCATCCATGCCAATGAGAACAACACTATCCAAATGCACTTCATCAAGATCACATTATAATGCAAGAAGGAATATACATGTTTCACTATGACATCCATGAATTCTATCCACACAAGGGTAGGGATTCACCCAAGCACCACTTCGATGGAAAGGAAGACTCAACCTCTCAAGAGGGGATACTCTCTAAATCCACTATCAAATCCTCTTCCAAAAATCATTCAACAAATAGTAGAGACTTTAATGCAAAATAACAACTATGAAGCAATTTCCATTCATTCAAACTTGTATAAATGACTTACAAACATCCATATATCTTATTATATCAAATATTGCATTCAATAGGACTAATATACAGTATTAAAAAAAATATATAATCAGATTTTAAACATGAAACTACTAAGAAAACATAGTTGCAATTTCTCTCCCTTCACTGCAGACTTCAAATAACAAAAATTTGCACTTGCAATCTTCAATCTGTGGATGAATCCACCTTCAAATATGGAATTAATCTTCCATTTTTTGTCTCCACACTCTCTTATACCTAAAAAATTATGGATTCTACCTTCTTTCTTCAAAAATCCACGCTTGGGAAGCACCAACTGCAATCTGGCAACAACAACCCCCAAAAATGACCAAAAAGAAGCATATAAATTAACTCCTTCAAACCTTTCCTGTAACTCCCAATTTTATATTCTTTAAAAAATGAATTTAGAATCATTAAATGTTGAAAATACATCTTTTTGTAACCTCTATCCATGATTGGCCAAGAAAAAGCAACCACTTCCTCACAAATAAGAGCCCCGGAATAGAAAAAGCCAAACCACTTGCTCTTGGGTGTCCAAATTCTTCATGCAAAAGTTGAGGAACAATAAAATAGTTATCATAACTTGTAGCTCCCCTAATCCCACTCTCGAGAAGGTATATTTAAATATTTTTTCTTGAAAAAGCCACAAAATGAGCTCAAATCACCATAAAACTGCAACATAACAACTTGGCCAAATATTTGTCAAATATTTTAGGCCTTATTACAAACATTTATTCACCTACAATACTTAAATACCAAACTAAATAAAAATTTAAAATTAAATATTTTTGGTTGATGCAAGATTGCCAATCAACTGTGGATGCTCTCGCATCACACTTCCACAAAGAATTTACAATTATAATTTAATGACACACACATTACTCACATCATACATCACTACCACATGCTAAAATGGAGTAACATCCACATCATTTATAGGGTACATCACAATTGAGGCTCCAAGCCAACCAACATAATCCTCTTAGAAAGAACACTTTTAGTTAACAATTAAACATGAATCCAATGCAATCAAAAAAATAATACCAAACCCATCAAGGTTCTTACAATAATCCTAGGGACAACATGATTTGGGGACATAATTCATTGACACAAATCCTCTATTATGAAAATGTAACATTCCATTCATGCACTAACATGATCACTTCACACATATAAGGATACTCTCGATAGAAATACAATGCACAATACACCATAGACAACATTACCATAAGATTACATTTTTACAATTCAAGTATATGACATACACCATATTTACTTTCAATGCATCAGTGACATAAGACAATGCACAATGCTCTATCATGAGCTAAAGCATTAACACCAAGTTTCAACTAAATTCATCCATATACACACAACCAGAGAGAACATGTAAGAATAAACAAGACCACTCAAGGGTCGTTACACATTCACACTAAGAAATAATTAAGACGTGAAGATGGAAATCACACACAATTTCACTTCTCAACAACTCAAGGATCTAATTAACCCTCATGAGTAAGAATATACTAAACATATCAAGCTAGTGAAAAATGGCAACACCTATTACCAACAACACAATCATGCATACCAAGACCCAACCAAATCTCTCATCCAATGAGCAACGTACTAGAGAGTGATCATTACCCACTCAAGAGACTCTCAACTAGGGGTATCTTCCCATCCCTTTCAAATGTGTTATGGTCTAGGAGGCACTCTTCCTCCTCAAACACATTACATGAGTCAGTTCACAATAAACCCTCAAAATACCACCTAAGGCACCCATGCAAGAAGTCAAACACTAACTCACCAAAACACGCACTTGTGCAATCATGCACCAAGAAGCAAAAACCACATGGGAAACAACAAGAACTAGAGATCCCAATGTTGCAACATGTGCTCTGCTACCAAATGTAAGGTTCAAAACCCTAAACAATCTCACAAAAATAAATAGTAACTCATTTTCACATAAATATAGAAATGAAATTAAACATCATCAACATATATAAATGACATATTACATCTCACATGTAAAAGTGCCTAATCCAGAATATTAAGTACCAAAAATAAAGTGCATCATCACATGAAGTACTATCTAGTCAAGTATTATATAGTACATGATATAATTTATGAAAGAATTTGACTCAAGCTCGCATGCCCATCTGGTCATCAAAATAGAAGTAAAGAAACATAATCACTAGAGTCTTCAATCTCCACTAACCCCAATAGTCATCCTCAAACCAAGAGACGAGAATATGGCTCAAGCACTTTTATGTCGAACCATGAAGCTTATGCTTCCCCAAAATTCTTCCTAATATTAAGAATATACTTGACCCTACACGAGAAGCTTAGCAACCTAGAAACGACTGGCAAGATGAAATATGATGCAACATGATACATCTACATACATGTCACATATGAACATGCTATGCCAAGTACTATTAGGATATGGTAGAGAGAATAAAATAGCATCCATCTATTTCAATGGTACAGATAGCTTTGGCCAAAGCAATTAAACCGTAAACGATAGGTCTAGATTTGGAAAAGAAAATCTACTCCCCTTTGTTAGTCCATATTCAACACCCATCTCGAAAGGTAAAGACAAATCATGTATAGAATAAAACTACTTTCCTCATGAAGACAATATAACATGCATATATCCAATGATCATAAAAATAAATAACCCTTTTTTCTTTTCATGCAAAATGATTATATGAAGGTCTTTGGTTATTTCAATCCTTTCATGCATAATAGTGGTTAAATGTGTAATTGACACGTAATTTGATTATTGACACGCAACTTGATCTCTAATTAATGATATTTTTGTATATGCAATTCTAACTAATCTTTGATGTCATGCAAGTTAAATCTATAAGAAACCAATTCATAATATATGTTGATTAGAAATAAAAGAATCAGATCTATAACAATTAAATGAAAATTTCATATATTCGATTTTACAATTTTACTATGGAATCGTTACAACAGAAATAAAATGTTTACTAGTATAAACTTCATGATAAATGCATTATATTTATATATATAAATATATACAATTTCATATATATATATATATATAAATATATAGACACACACACACACATATATATATATATATATGTATATATATATATATATATATATATATATATATATATATATATATGTATGTGTGTATATGTGTGTATATATATTTTACTATGTAATCGTTACAACAGAAATAAAATGTTTACTAGTATAAACTTCATGATAAATGCATTATATTTATATATATCAATATATACAATTTCATACACACACGTATGTGTATATATGTATGTGTATACACACACACACACATATATATATATGTATATGTATGTGTATATATACACACACATATATATATATGTATGTATATGTATGTGTATATATATACATATATATATAGTAGTGCCCCTCTCCAATTTCCCCCTTTTCACGATTTGGACTGTTTGATTGTTTATTTTAACATCGTTTGATGAACGAGGTTTTTGTGGAGTTGAGGCATGCAGTGATATATAAATAAAAATTACAGTGGACAATAAATAATAATATGATAAACAATTAAAATACAATGCAATAATGTGTCAGTTTTTAAACAAGATCTAAATATAGGATATTGCATGTCGCATTCAATAGACCACATTCTACATGGGAATAAATGGAAGGATAAAAAAAATGGGATGCATGCACATCGTGCATTGAAGAATAGTTATGAAAATCGGTTATTTGCTTCCTATCGAACGATTGACTTGAGGAAGGATGCTCATAATCCATATACAGGAAAAACCATTCGAGGAATTTTTATCTTTTCTATTTTGGGGTTGGGAAAAATCACTTTGAAAACAGCCGAGAAGAACTTGGCTCTTCTTGATGGACAGAGAGCCAATTTCAACAAAATGGAAGAACCGACCTTTCCCTACGCCATTTCCATTACCACTGTCTAAATTCATTCGACATTTATCTTCATGCTTTGCTATACAGGAGATCTTGGTCAAGGAATTTTAGACCAGCGAATGCTTCAGAGATTAAGGAAGAGAGAGAGAGAGATTCAGATCGTTGCACAGGTTGCTATGAGGATACATTCAACCCTTCAGGTAAGTTTGCATGAAATCTTTCCTCGATTTATGTTTCCTTGACCACTGTTCCCTTGTAAGTTTGTTGTCTTATCCTCAAGCAATTCCAACCTATCACCTCTCTCTAGCACTTTCTCAATATTTTCCACCATTACATTGTGAACTTGGGACATCTCTCCCTAGATACGATTAATTTTGTCTGCATTGGGCCATTAGAATAATATTTTATCTGTTGGTTTAGCACTCTAGAAAATTCATCATTCATAGCATAAGCAAGAGTTGTATGAACAACTCATCTTTATGACATTCAAAATCATACCCTTGATTGGGCATTCGTAAACTTCTGTGAAATGTGAGTAAATCGTTGGTGTATGATTGTTGGGTATTTCTTGTACCTCTTATTTAAGGCATTTTTCCTTGGCGTCGTACCTTCAGCAGGTTTTGTGTTGTGTTTACTATAAACCTCGCTTGGACTCTCTCACCATAGCAATGCTTTAGTCACTGTATTATGGACTAGAGTGAAATGAAATTTATTTGTGACCCGCACCTTGTTCACTGCTACGCAATAGTGGTATATCTGTTTTGAGAAATGATCTGTAAGGGCTTTCGAAACAATGAAGATCCCTTGTTATCTGTTGATCCACAGTATTTAGGCGAACCAATGTTGAAGGCGTCGGCTGGGTTAGGAATGTCTGAAGCCGATCTAGTTCGTGCTTTATAAATTTCAGATTTGAGTCTCAGTCCCTCACTTCATTCTCAGAATTCTATCCCCTGCTTCTCTTTGATTTTGCGGTGAGTATACTCGATGCTTTTATTAAATGTTCGCTTGGATTGGAGAAGCCGATTTGAAGACTCTGTGTGGTATGTTCTGAAGTGTAAAATTGTCACAGTGTTGAAATCGAATAGCCAGGTTCTTTCTTTTTAGGGTTTGTTGTATTATGGGTGGTTTGGGTTTGGTAGGATTTAAGCCCTTGACCTCAAAAAAAAATTATGGTTTGATTTGTTTCGTTTATATAATTATGATTTTTGTGCTATGTTAATTGCTCAAGTGGCATGTGGTTGAGTATTTTGGTCCAAGGGTTCTCTTTTGCAAGATTGATCCAAATGTTAGCTGATAGGTTTCATTGGTTTTTCACCATGGAGAGGCATTGATATGTTAATCATCCAAATTTGGTGTAGGTTGAAGGATTGTCGTAGACATAAGTTTGTTAAATTGATTTGACATCAATAAATCTTGCTAATGAAATGAAAATTGCAACAGGGAACAACACGAATTTTCCCTTTATGATGTTTTTCTTTCTTTTGAATATTAGCTTTCTATAGTTGTCTTTAATTCCTAGTTAAAATGGACTGGCTAGGATTTGAACAGAGGTCCTCCTAGATAATGGTTTGTATGCTCTACTAAGCTCTCAGTCCTATTTGTTTAGAGATTTCAATTAAAAACCTTTGTTAAGTTTGAACATTTTTTATGTATAATTAGCTGACATTTGTAGTTACTGTTATGCTCTAATGGATGTCCCTTAGTTATTACCTGATGTGCATCATTTCACTACAAGCCTTTCTCAACAAATCTAGTTGCACGCTTATCCAACAATCACTAATTTTCTTGGGTCGCACCTCTATGAGGTGTTCCTTCACTTAGCCTATGTGCCTCGATACATGTTATTTTTATGGTGATCCAAATTGTAAATGCAAACTAATTTTGTGCAATGCCTCCTACCACCATTAAATTTTCCTTGGTCATCCCTGTGTTCGCACTCTAATGATTTTCTTGGTTAGAAGAAAGCATTCACAAATCTTTAAATTCTTAAACCACAATATGTAGATATTTTCTTCATTTACTCTAATCGTGATGCCTTATTTGCACATAAGAATCTTCGTTATCTTCACTCTATTATGGATTTTATTATTGATAAGATATCATGTTATGAAATCATTGATCCATTTAAAATCATGTTTGACATCCTTTAAAATGGTATATGTATATTATATATAAGAGAATGAAAGAAGATATAAGCTCTTAAGAAAGTCCAAGTAGACTTTGATGCTAATGTCAATCCTTGCTAAGGTAGAATTAGTTGTTATTCATTATAGTATTAAAATAAATTATTAATTCCCACAATATCAAACATCTAGAAAATTCATTATAAATAGTTGAACATTAAATATTTTTGAACATATATGTCTTCTTGAGCATGCTGAGTTAGTCGTCCTCCCCAAGACCCTTAAATCAGCAACGACAGAGAGGAAGCGAGTCATTAACGAGATTCACCCTTTACTTGATATCTCTCTCATTTTTGGGAATGGTGTCGATGCTCAATCAACTAAATATATAACTTATATGAAGATAATCAATTAAATAAATCAAATTAGATTATCTTGTTTGATGATTATCTTCTTAATTATTTAAGAGTAATGTGAGATGTGAAAATAATGCCTCTTTAGTAATGTGTTGAATAGTGGAATTTGGGTTAATATTGATGGAAGTAATGTCTTATTTAAAGAGTATTTACATTTTAATGTGTTGTTTATTGATGGTATGTGATGGATATGTGTTAATAAATAAAATTTCTTATATGTAAATATATATAGATACTTATAGTTATGTGTTATTATTTCAATATTTAAAAGTTAATAATGTAGATAGGCCTATGTTGAAATTGGGAAATGTTTTCGTTATGACAGTAAAATTGGTCTATTTGTAGTTAGTTATTTGAAAACATTTGTTGAAATGGAAAAGTTATTTAGATGAGGTAGTTTGCTTTATGATAGGTTAACTTATGGTGATTAAAACTAATTTAGCAAGGAAAAGAAAGTTTAGTTCTTAATTTTATTTATTTGGTATCCATATAGTGGAATAAGGAGTAATTGGAAGAATGTTGCTACATAAAGGTAAATGATAAGTTTATTCTCTATTGATTATTAGAGATTAGTGATTATTTTAAATAGTTAACTAGTAGATTTTGCTTATGAATTGATTAGTTGGATTATCGTTATTGTATTAAGTGTAGTTTCTTATGTTAGGGTTTCATATTTCCTTGATGGAGATGATTGTATTGTTAAGGATTTAGTTACCTTAAGATAGCTATGTGGAGTATACGACTTAATGATTGATCTATGTGGCTAAGTCAAGAAAAAGATTGTGAATGTCTCCCATTGTTATGGTCATTTGATTGGATAATGAGTGTCATTTTTATTTGAATTTGCGGTTGTTTTGATTATTTGTTCATGTGGTTTTATTGAGTTATGAATTGGTGGACTTTACTATTGATGTCACGGTTGTTGATCTTGAGATGATTTTCGTTCTTATGGTTGTTTGTGGCATGGTGATGATTGTGGATTTGTTGTTTCATCGAGGGAGCCTTTTGTGCCTAAGGGTTAATGAGAGGATTTTGACTTTATGGTTGGGATGTTGCCATTCACTATCATATACTTGTTGACTCGATAATTGTGGATTGAAAATAGCTCTTTGAGATTTTGTTATTGTTGCCATTTCTTTGATGGGGAACCCTTGTGTTAGTATTTTGAGAGTCTTACAGAGGTTTGAGGGGAATTTGGTTTTTACTTGCTAGATTTGGTATGGGGGTCGGCGACCTAGGAGGACCCGCCTTGGATAACCCATATCAAGCTTGAAGTATTTATTTGAGTTTTATGTTGTTTCACCTGAAAGTGGGTGGTTTTATGATTATGTTACTTTGATGAGGGATGATCTTACACTTGGTTTGAGTTTATGTGGCTTGAGCCTTGCACTTGAATGTGGTTTTCGTTACTCTAAAGTTCTAGCGTGAGATGGTGCATGCCTCACTTGGTGCAGTTATTTTGTTGGATTTGGTTTCTTGTGCAAGTTGGCTTGTCGTTTGTGATTTTGAGATATTGTTGTTAGTTGAGGGAGTGGCTCTCAGTGGGGGCGGGTGCCCAAAGTGGCTGGTCCAGGATAACCCATTGTGAGTTTAATCAAGTGATAACTTAATTAATTAATTAGGGGGTTTGGGTAGTTTCACATATTAATTCAAATAGTGTTGTCTCACTCATGGACCCAAGTGCTCATTTAGGCTTGGGATGAGTGGGAAGGCTTGGAATGGCAAGATAAACTACCTTACATCTACATAGTAATTTTTCAAGGTATGTTGATCCCGCATAGCGAGCATGGGGGTCCGGCAGCTGGTAGAGGTTACCAAGGAAACCCAAGATGGGGGTTGGCAGCCTAGGAAGGTTATGCCAGGGTAACCCGTGGCTACCTATGCGATGACACTCCACCCTTTAACAACCTTGTATGCTTTTGTTGCCTCTTTTTGTTCTTGAGCCTCCAAAAGTGGATGTTGTCATGTGATTGTTGATGTTCTTGTCATGATGTCTTGTTTCTTGTGTTGGATGTTCTCGTGTTGGAAGTTTTCTGGTGTGATTGTTGTTCATGTTGTAGAGTCTTGTAAACCTTGTTTTGCTGATGGTTTCGTTGGGGGTCCTTCTTGTCTTTTCCTAGCATGGGGGTGGGCCTTAAGGTCCACGTGGTCAGGTGGAACGTGCTATGCACCCCATTGGGTCCCCAGCCCTTGATCAAGTTGAGCTGAGTTGTACCAGTTGTTGTGACTCCAGAGCTATACCAGTGTTGGATCCAGTTTTGATGCTTTATACTCATATCATTTGTATTATTCCATGATATTGTACTTTCCCCATTCATGATGGGAAGCAACATTGTATTGATGTAATCCTTGAGCAATGTATCTTCATGTTATAAATGTATTGACCATGTTCATATCTTATGTTATTGGTGGATGCTTATCATACTTGTCATGTAATAGATGTTAATTTGAAAGTAATGCAGCCATGTAACCCCAAGGGACTTACTTATATGTTGTACATGTATAATTTGATATTAAGTGTTGCATGTTATTTACTTTAAAAAAAAATTATGTTAATTTTTTGTTAGTTCTTGTTATCCTTTGGAGTTATATATTAGCACACACAAACACATAGCATTTTTCTAGGTTGCATATTTCATTAGAACGGTAAAATTTAACATTACACATAGCATTTTTCCAAGTTGCATTAGAAGGGTAGAATTTAATATTTTAATTATTTAATTATTAACTCAATGACTTAAGTATATTGAGAGGATTATAATATAAAAAACAAAAACTATAAAAGAACAAAAAAAAGGTAAATAGAAAGCCATTGATGTATATATATACATATACCTATATATATACACACATATATATATGTATATATGTATATACATATATATATTTATATATACATATATATATATACATATATATATATATACATATATATATATATATACATATATATATATATATATACATATATATATATATATATATGTGTGTGTGTATATATAGGTATATGTATATATATATATATATATGTATATATACATATATGTATATACAATATGTATATATATTTATACATATATATAGACATGTATACTACTATATTTAAAAATGTTGAGATTACAAAATAGCACAGTGGTTTTATAACAATAAATAATACATATATGGTCACAATCATGATATGTTCATTAATTCAGGATTATATATATATATAATCGACATGCATAACTGTTATTTTTGTATTATACATAATAATCAATCTATAGGTTCTTATCATAGCCATAAATATTTCTGAAAACATGCTTGATTCTATGGTTTCAAGTGCTACAGGTGAATCGATACAATGGTATTTACACATATATATGAAAACTAAATGTCTTAATCAATTCAATATGCAATTCCATGCATAACAAAGGTACCAAAACATATATTCAATTGCCATAAAAAATTATAGGCAGATCGATGCCATATACTAAGCCTTTAAGATTGACACACAAGTTTCGTTATGTATGCATAAGAAGAAAAATACATATACAGGTTGATACAAAAAACTAAATACATGCTACGATACAAATAGTAATTTCCTTTAAACCCCATGATACAATAACAATATCATTCATCATTTAAACTTGCAGATTTGGTTCTATCTAAGCCTTTTCCATGCATTCATAAGCCATGTTACACACAACACAAAATCTTCTACTCTATGTGCTAACTCTTCAACTCTACTTAGATACTACGATGCCAATCCTGCTTAGTTGTTGCCAATAATGACATCCAAATCATTGTCCCTTCTCCTTCAATACAAAATCTTCTACTCTACGTGATAACTCTTCAACTCTACTTAGATACTACGATGCCAATCCTACTTAGTTGTTGCCAATAATTACATCCAAATCATTGTCCCTTCTCCTTCATTGAGCTCTCTTTTCACAATTTTTTATTTCCATGCAAGTGTTCAACTCTAGTTGGAGTATCTCTTTATTTTTAGAACTAAACTTTCTCCTCATGTCAAGATCGTATGATTTATCATGCAGATCATTTGAATTTAAAACTTATTTTATTTAATTTTGTTTTATTTTTAAAAGTAAGTTGTTTATATATTCATATATAAATAATGATAACATTATTATAAAAATATATATATATATATATATATATATTATGAGATTTATTATTATCAAACATTTGAAAATAAAATATTTGATTTTCCCAATTAAATTAATTTTCACAAAAAAAAACCATAAAAGATAGTCATTATTTAAATCATAACATGTAATAGGCAACAGTGTATTCATGATAACACAATGCATAACATAATTATTCACAATGCAGGATGAATGCAACTACATGTGTGTGTAGGATTTCCATCATGCCAACTATTTTTGGGTGGCTAGGTCATCTCTACCCCAATCATGTTCTCACCTTCAAGCCATTCTTGCACTCATTTGCACTGAATATCTTGTCAATAGATTAGCTCATAAAACCATAATCAATAATCAAAATATTCACATCATAACAATTCATCATTATTTTAATCACAATAACATGCATTTTAAAGATAACATCTAATTTATCATCCATGAAAACACATTAATCTATGCTTCCAACACATATTGTTTCAATGGTCTCTACATTCTCCCATCTAGCACTTTCCACAAAATATTGGTCGGGCCACTAGACCTGATATTGTGCTATATCTCTATTATGCAACTTAATGTTGCACCTATCGAGAATTCAAGTGGGCTCCACCAACACCACTCCTGGATCTTGTATAAGCAAGGATAGGTACACCTAGTACATGATCCTTCAAACATGTCATACTCATAGATCAATCCTCTAGACTCTCACCAAGTCTAGGAAACAAACACAAAACACGTAACTCTAAGGGTGCACAAACTAAGTGACCACCTGCCACTAGGTACACAACCACCTCATATAACACCACACTACCTTCACTAGCTGCCTTGCAACCAATGTTATGAACGAGATACTAGGTCCAACAAATGACAAGCCATCAAGGTCCTACTCAAGGATTTCCACAACTAGGAACTCCATCTAGCTATTAACACAACCAAGGACAAGGCACACAAGCCTTCCATCCCTTTCTCAACACAAGGCTAGGGGAAACACTACCTCACCTCTATTCTTAATAAGAGCATGCCTCACTTCCAACTATGTCACACTCACAAAGTTCTCCCTTGGTATCACTTGGAAAAAGAAAGGATTTCCTAAGT
The DNA here is from genome assembly GCA_007258455.2 of Sequoia sempervirens. NCBI lineage: Eukaryota > Viridiplantae > Streptophyta > Pinopsida > Cupressales > Cupressaceae > Sequoia > Sequoia sempervirens. Next base: position 16,194 of record VDFB02354933.1, read on the forward strand.
GCTCTAGCTTCTTAATATGAATCTAAGAACAACATAAGGGTTATTAGAGGAAAGGATCTAAGAAACTACCTTTAAAAGGTATAAGCACTCCCAAACATTGAGGCTTAGAAACCCCAAAACCCACACTGCAACCACCAAGGATGCAATTGAACACAAAGCATATGAACAAAAATAAAATCTTCACTATCATGACTCTCAACTATGACCCACATAAGGGTCGAAAACTCAACAAGATCATGAAATCACGATTGAAAAGGAAACCAAAAACCACTATAGGGCTCAAACACTAAGCACTCTCCAAGAGAATACACAAGATAGCCAATTCCTCATACCAAAATTGCATCTTCTTCTAGCCTTAATCTAGGAACACCACTAAACAATCAAGGAGAAACTCCTAAAATCCACTAGGACAACCTCAAATAGTAACTTAACAAGGGTGGACATAGATAATATAATACTTGACAACATAATAATATGTGTTGAAGCACTTACTAATGTACCTTCATACCCTACACTATGTCAAACATACATGTAGCTATAGAAATTGCATCCCAAATGACACAATGTGTGTCTTCATGCTATCAAATAACATGTATTTTGATACCCAAGAAACCTCAACAAACAACCAATTAATGCCAAGGCACTGGGAAACATGGTCACAAGACCACAAAAAGTAAGGCCAAGAGAAGCAAGGGCACACATAGTTGGTGGAATAAATCACACCCAACCATCTACTAGAAAGAAGATTCAGACACAATGCAAACATAATTTTCCACACAATTAAACTCACTCAGAGATCATATAAATCTATGAACATTCTCATACAGAGATTTGAATACACTTCACTCAATGCCAAGCACAAGGACATTCACATACATCGAAGCCACTCAAAGCTAGAAAACCATATGTATACTCATATTTCACACAATTTTAGAACACCACATAACATCCACTTCCATTTCATCAAGAATAACACTAAAGCAATATTATTCTAATTAACACAAACACCAAGACTTAGCACATTCTCTATCATCTACTCCCTCATACATTCTATCAAGGGTTCATAATGAAAATGATATGGAATGAACACAACATATAATAGGACCAAAAAATTTGAACATTTAGAATAGCCACCACAAGGATAAAATACAACCCAAGAGGGGGAATTATCAATTCCAATAGTAAATCATAAAATGCATGCCATTTAAATAATAAACCAAGTGTGACCAAGGGCCACAAAATAGATAGATGATTTAGTAGAACAATTCATATCTAGTGTTGTTAATGTTATTGATTCTATAGGGAAAAAAAGTCAATCTAAAGATAAGAATACAACATGACGTGTTATGGCAACTACTTTAGTTAATAAATCAACTTCAAATAAAAGAATGTTAAGTAAGATTAGTAAATATATAAAAGTAAAACCTAAAACTTTGATAAGAGTGGCCACGAGAAGATAAAGTATTAAAATGATCCAATTAACCAATATTAGAGTTTTAGCGGTAGGCTCCCAAGGTCGGACATGAAATGAACTAATGAAATCAAATCTTTAATTGAAAAATATTGGCATGATAATACAAGAGTAACACCTAATATTAGAGATGTTTTAAAATTAAGGGTGGGATCAAAAATCCATGAGTCTCATCCAAAACATCTATTAGATATGACTCAAATTGAACTTTATAAAAAAAATTAGATGATTCAATCTTACCAAATATTAGCATAAGTCAAAGATCATTTGAAAATGTAAATCTTGGTATGTGAAAATTAATAAACAAGGAATCTCTTGTTTTTGTAAAACTCATTTAAAATTTTGTTATTATTATGATATTTTCAATATATACGTTGTACTTTTCATACTAAAGAAATTATGAAAGAATGTGGTATTAATATGCCACTTGAAACAATCAAGGAGTTATAGTGGGTTTGTTTTGTGAACCATCTAATGGACACTTATTTTATTTAAATATATGTATTTTTAGACAATGCAATAGATGTAGAAACCTTTCATTTTTAGGAGAATGTATGCATGAAAGTAGTTTACATGAATTTAGACAACAATTAGTGGATGTTAAAAGATTCAAAAATGTTGAATATTCTTTAAAGGGTGGAAAATTTGGAAAATGCTATGAGCTAATTATAGAAAAAAATAGTGTACATGCATTCATTAGAAAATTTAAAGATAATGTTGTACCCCAATATGTCAAACACTCTCAATATACTAGATGGTTTGATGGTCAATTTTGTACATGTAAAAATACATTTCCAATTGGAACCATATCATCGGTTGTTCATTTTGTAGAAAACTATACTCTTACTCCACATGAAGAAATTCAATCCTAATAATATAATTCAGTGTAGGTGGCCATATTTGTTCATATTGTATATAAACATGCAAATGATAATACAAAAGATAATAGAATTTTGTGAGGGAGTACCAATTTTACTTGAGTGATAATTGATTACACTCATTAGAGTTTGTTCAATATTGTTTTAATATATTTAAAAATAAACAAAAGAAAGAGAAATTTAAATGAAAGAGCATCTCAAATGGGCAAATAATTGTAGGAGACATTTGAGAATGCTAGAATGTTTTATTGGTTATATAGAGCTCATAAGGAAAATAATATCCAACACATGTAGAGTATTTTGAAGCTGAACATGGTAAAGGAGAACATGATGAAGTTGGAGCATGTGTGAAAAGAGCTCTTGCTAGAGAGCAACTTAAGTTTGAGGATGCAAAAAAAATTAGAGATGCATGTGCAATTGTAGATTGGTGTAATAAAAATTTATCTGCAAGAACAAGTGAGAACTCAATAACTCGATGATTCTTTTGGTTAGTTGAAGAAGAGAATATTCTTACTCAACATGATTGTGAAACAATTAGTGGATCAACAAAATGAAATTCATTTAAGAGTTAAAATGTAAACACATGGACAATATGGACAAGAGAGCTTGCATGTTTTTGTCAAATTTGTATTACAGGTGATTGGGAATTGTGTGAAAATATAGAATGGGTCAAAGAATGGAAATGAAGAGCCTTAACACCTACATCAACACATGATCAACATGCAACGATAATTGAAGAAGATAATCAAGTATTTGCATCAAATGATTATGATCGTGTTTCAGACCTTGTACAAGAAGGTATTCAATCATTCAATTTTTTTCACATTATTTTGTAATATATATAATTGTATATGTATATGCATGTTTATATGTGAATTATATGTCACTCTTTATTGAATTAAATATTTTTTGCAATACATGTGTATGCTATTGTTGTACTTGAGGGGAATGAAGAGGAAACATAGTATTGGTTGACTTGATGTGTTGAGAGAGAACATAATTTGGTTCATCCTAGAGTGGATGATGATAACTATGAGTATCACACTAGTTATGTGGTTGTTGTTGGAACCTAATTATGAAAATATCTAATAAGAAAGGATGGTTTGTGTGCATTTGAAGACTACAAAAGACATTAGAAGATTATACATTACTCACATTTGATTGTGGAAACCAATATAAAACTAGTTAGATATCAAGGGAGACCTACTAATAAAGTGTTATGGACCCTTTCTATGGATGAGCATGAGACAATCATAGATGCATTACAAAAGAGAGAGGATGCAGATGGTACAATATAATAAATAAATAAAGGTAAGTATTTAATTGTATATATTTAATTGATATTCTATATATATAATTAAAAATTTATCACATAACTTAGATTCAAGGCTCATGTGTATCTCCCTTTAATCCACCTTCTTAAGTTAGTCTTAAGTCATTTCCTAATTATAGTTAATAATTTTTGTTTCAGGTCTCCCATAACTAGATGCATTACAAAAAAGAGAGGATGCAAATATTACAATAAAATTTGAATAAATACAGCTAACTATATAGTTCTATACATTTAATTGATGGTCAAAATATAAAGCTAATTAATTCATTGTCATTTTATAAAAAGTTTATAATTGATTGCATATCCCCTTAAGTCATATCCTCTTAGGTCCCCTTATTAATTCATTGTCATTTTATAAAAAATTTAGAAGTGATTGCATGTCCCTTTAGGTCATATCCTCTTAGGTCCCCTTAAGTCATCCTAGATTACGTACCCTTTTAAGCCATCTCGTAACTATAGAACTAATTTTCTTACATGATACATAATTTGAGTCAAGGATCTTGTATCTCCCCTTAAGCCATCTGAGTCTTAGGACCCCTTAAGTCATTCCCCTCTTAATTCATATTCTAATTATAGCTAAATTTCTCACATGAATTCAATTCAAGGCTCATGTCCATTTCCACTTAATCCATCCTCTTATGTCACCTTAAGTCATTTCATAATTTTATTCGTTTTGTTTACATTACATGAATAAATAAATGTCCTAAACTCAATATTATAACTAATATTCTTATGAAATTAAATATAAGAAATGTACGAGGCAATTAATAAAATTAAGAAAGTGCATGATCCCTCAAGATTGACGAGAGCATCTTGGTGAGAAATTGATCTTCATGAAATAAGGAACATAACTTGGAAGTATTGTATAATGTTGTAATGGATAAAATCTAACATCACAATATTTAAAATAAGTTGCCAATCATCTATTTGGTGAAGGATAAGTCAAAATGTCATGTAACAAAGGATAATGAAATAATTTGGAAGTGTCATCTTTTGATTCAATTCTTTTTGCTTAAGTATCAATGTATACATTCTAATTTTATAATCCTAGAAATGAGGTAGTTCACCTAATAAAAATATTATTCTCAACATTACTTATAATTGCACATGCATATATATCATGTCATATGTGATTATGATGGAGGGTGGGAAATATGTATCATAAAATAATGACACCTCATCATCAGATATACCAAGTAAAAATTATGAAATATTCCCATATTTTTATTCATCCTTAGGTATATCTAAATAATGTGCAAGATGGGAAGTAGTATGATGTAATATACAAGTACGTGTAAAGATATGTCATGTGAAATAATTAGTTGGATCCAAAGGGGGGTATTTATTAAAAGAATGGTCCCGCAATTATGCATTAAAATTAATGGAATTCACTAAGATCCACTACAAGGGAAATAATGATAATCATGAGTAAAATATGGTCTAGGTCCTATAGTGAAGTAATCTATGTGAGCACGTGAAAAAACATGAAAGGATTTATAAGAAACATGGCATGAATTAAACCATTGTTTATAACTATGAATCGAAATAAATTACCAAAGGTATACAAAAATTTACTATCATCATATATAGAAGCATACTATAAATATATTAATGGTTTAGTTCATGTAATTTTGAATATTTTCATCATTAAATGAATCTAGAAAAAGTATATTATGAGAATGTTAATCATAAAACATTTCATCATATAACAAATATTCATCACCTTATTATAATAAGATGAAGAAGTGTCACTATGCTCATCACTTCACATATCATCAACCGATCATGATCCACAAGATAGAGAAAGAACATCATGAATGGCATAGGTGGTGATGAAATAATGTAAAGGTGAACACATCATATGAGTAGTGATATAGGAAGTACAATCATAATCACATGAAGGTAAATATATGCATCATATTATACCATATGCATCATTAACACATGACTAATATATGCATCATACTATATTAGAAATGCATCATTAATTTAGCTATTATACTATATGCACCATTAACACATGATAAGCCAATGCTAGGTAGATAAAAATTTCTACCATAAGTCATAAGATCATCATGAAAATGATAAAAAAAATGACATAAGTGTAACTAGATTTAAGGGTTTAGGGTTTATGGTTACTAGATTTAGGGTTTACAGTTTAGGGTTACTAAATTTAAGAGTTTATGATTTACGATTTACATTTTAGGGTTTTAGGGTTTAGGGTTTAGGGTTTCAGGGTTTAGAGTTTATGATTTAGGGTTTATAGTTTAGGGTTTTAATTTTTAGGTCTGGGATAGGTTTTATTTTATTGTACATCCATTATTTTAAAGAATATATTTAGAAATAGGATTTACAAACTATAAAATTCATCCTAATTATAAAAATTAAAATAACCTAAAATATAAACCATGAAATTTTAAACTATAAACATTACATTATATACTTAGCATTTAAAACTTAATTACAAACAAAAAATGTTAGATATATACCAAAAAAAAGCACAAATACTAACTTGGAGGTTGCTAAAACTAGGTACGCAAAAGGGAGCAGGTGGCAAGCACAATTCGAAGGTGTAGACGACTTGCAAAACGAGTACCCATTTTCTTTAGGTCACTCTTGGTGCATGAATTGTTGCAGGTAAAAATGACTCAACAGTTGTTTTTTTTAAATTAAATAACTTTTTGAAACAAGTACTCATTTTATAACAAGTACATATTCCTAATATAATAATACAATAATAATATCATTCAAAACCCAATAATACAATAATACTAGCAGCTGCGTGCAGTGACATGCAACGATGAGCCGATAGGCGAAGGAGAAGTCCAAATGGCAAGGATTTGTATAGTAGTTGTGAAGATAACTATACAATATTATGGTTTTCATTTAATGGTGATGGTTGCAATAACACCTACCATCTAAAACTTAGCAAAGTAATAAAATAGTTTATGTTATTTTCAATCAGGCATTGTTGAGTGTTGTTTTGTAGCTTCAGTTGCTATCAGCTGCAACAAATAATAGCAATGAGTATGAATGTAGTTAAAAAGACATTAATGTGGCTACCCTCCACCATCTTTATATATATCTATGCATCGAAAGCATGCAATGTAGATATATGCAGTTGCAAAGCAAAACACTTCATTGTGTCGGCATTCACACATAACCATCATAATGCCTGTGTAACACTTTATAATGTGTGTCCATCACATGTGTTAATCAAGCACTTACACCTTTGTTGGTATCCATGATTTTTACCTTATTATTTAGAATGCTCAAAATTCTATGCAATTTGACTTGCAAGAATAATCATTTAAATGTCCCCTTGAAAATGATAAAATAATCATCAAATGATATACACCATGACCTGTATAATAAGCACCTCCCTTATGTCTATGCAAGGAGATAACAATCATTTATCAATAAATTGATAGGCGATAAAATAGTTTATGTTGTTTTAGTCAACAATGCCTTATTAGAAATAACATAAACTGTTTAATTCCTTTTCAACCATCACCACTATATGGAAACCACAAATAAAATAGTATTGCTAAAGCCACAAAACAATCAATAATGGCCTATGCAAAATAGCACAAACTGTTTCTACAAGCCACACAAAAATTGT
>VDFB02354934.1:0-46382 GCA_007258455.2 Sequoia sempervirens
GTGTCTCTTCGCCACTCCGGTGACTAAATGACTTGGCGAGCTATATGCATGTCGAGGTGACTAGGAAAGTTCAGAAGGACATGGATTTGGCGAGGTAGTGAATATTGACTGTTAAATTTCTCTGTGACTGTTCATTGTGGAAGTTGTAACATTTGGCTTCCTGGAATGATTGGAAATTGTATGCAAATGCCATTGTGCATTGTAAAAATAGTAATAGTGAGATGATCTAAAATTTATTGAGGTTGATCAAGGAAATTTTATGCTGCCAGATTTGGAATTAATTCTATAAAGTAATACCTGGGAGAGCAAGTTTTGTATCTTGTATGTAAATGAGTTTTTACTGTAATACAAGTGAGCTTTGCTTTGGTGTGTGGGTTTTTCTCTTGTAAGGGCTTTCCCATGATAAAATTGGTGTTCAATTCTATGTGTGGTTTAATTTTATATTTTGTTGCTTATGAATGTGCTTAAATGGAATTGTAACTGAAATTTGAAAAAAGCATCTATATTACTCTTATGGAAATTGGCATTAGGAAGGTGTTTCTACACTTAGCTTTCCTTACAATAATTATGTTTGAGGATAAGCTAGCAAAGAGAGGAGTTTGTGTGGGAGCTTTGTAGTTGCTTCCATTTTTGGCACATGCCTAGAAAGGGGTAATAAATTTTCAATGTATGTAGGAGGATTGAAGCAACTGATCTTTGATCTCAATGTCGATCAATTTTTTACTAGAATGAGTTGCATGCTATGATGATAAGGCTTAGTCCATCAATAATGACAAAGGCTCACTTGTTTCTATAAATATAGGTAAAAAATGATTTCCAAAGCTTTGATAAGTAAACATGAAACAATTGTTCTATATGTTGAATATATTTCTTTTAACTTTCATCTTTTGGCTCTAAGTAAATAGTTTGGGTTTTCTTATGCATGGCTGTCTAAAATGAAAATCTATGGGAGGGTGATCCCACAATACTGTGTTCCACTTTTGAGCCAAAGTAGGACATCAAAATCAATATTTTAAACTAAATCTTCACTTTTTGACACCTATAGCAGCTAAACCGTTAAGAACAAAGATGATGTGAACTAGTGATTTGCACAATATTTTGTGTGTAGGTTCTAAATATACATATTTTTTAAATTTTTATATATATATAATTTATAAATAATTTTTTTTTTTGGTTCATAAGGCCAACACTAGTTGCATTATATATTATCAAAAAAAGAGGTGATTGTAGACCTTGGCCTTCATGGTCCTTTCATTGATACAATAAGATCATAAAAAACAAAATGAGCATATTTTTTGATTAAATATTAAAGTTTTCTACTTAAGACATTTACATAGAAAAAACTAGTTAAAGTTAGATATTACTAGTTTAATTACTAGTGATGTCATTTCTTGTCATTGTGTCGTCAATTGTCTTATTTTCCAAGGCGTCAACTTCTTTATTTCCCTCTCTAAAAATGTGGGTGATCTTGAAGTCCTCAAGCCTACCTACGAGGTCTAGGCATTCCATAAGGATTTTATTCAAATTCCAATTTATAGTTTTCTGTTTAGCCATGACACTAATAATCAATTGGGAGTCACCCTCAATGGCCAAGTTTCTTATATTTTCCTTGATGGTTGTTTTTAGACCATATTGAAGGGCATACATTTCTACTGCATTATTCATTCCATCCAAGAGGTGAACTTTCAATTCTTTTAGTATTACCCTTTTGAGGTTTCTCATAATACATCCAACGTTGGATAGGCCTAGGTTTCCTCTCAAGGCACTTTCAAAATTTAGCTTCACCCAACCTTCTTCTGGTGGTTTCCAAACCATGGAAGTTCTAATAGTTGCCTTAGCTTGAATAGTAGAGGCCCCATTAATAAGGGGAGGATCAAACCATGGCATTCAAATCTCATTAGTTGATCATATGATGAGAATAATTTTTTTTCATTGATTGTATTGACACCATTATTGAATACTTCAACTATTGCCTCTTCTAGTTTTCTAAAGAACATGCTTCTCTCCAATGCTTTCCCTTGAAAGATATGGTGATTTCATTCTTTCCATATCTTCCAGACCACCATAAAAGGGTTGCAATCCATAGACTAGAGTAAAATGAGTTCTTGGAAATTACTAGCCATGAGTCAAGAATAAGTTGGAGATGTCATTTGGTAGCGTGCTCCACTATTTCAACTTTCCCATTCTAAAAGGCCAACATTCCCTTGCAAAGGGGTAGTTTAGTAGAAGGTGGTCTATGGTCTCATCATTTTTCTTGAAAAGGTAGACCTTAAATTTTAACCAATTGACACTTTGACCTATTGTTGCAAAGTATTTTTCTAGGGTCTTTTTCATTACTCTTGGTTCCTTTAACTTGGATTTTTTGAACAACAAAGTTTCATTAATGAATTGTTGGTGTGTGATTGGCTCCATATTTGGTGCTACTTTTAAAACCTTCTAGCCTCTGCAAACCCTCACCCTTTGAATGAGATGACCCAAAGTTTCTGCCATTATGATGAATAAAAAGAGGCATTAGGTTCCCTTGCATTAAGCCATTGGTTGATGTGAAGAAACCATGCAGGCTTCCTTTAACCAATACCGAGAAGTGAGGAGTGTTTATGTAGCTATGTATCCAATTGTACCATTCTTTTTTGAACCTCATTTTATCTAAGACCTTGACCAAGAAATTCTTGTTCACTTGAACATATTCTTTTTGGATTTCTAGATTGAAAATCATTCTTTCTAGTTGGCTCTTCCTTATAGAGTGGATCACCTCATGCGTTGTGATGATACCTTCTGCAAGGGATTTACTAGGGGTGAATCCACTCTGTTCTTTTGATATCAAATTAGGTAGTAGTGGCTTTGGAATGTTGGTTATTACTTTTTCTGTTATCCTATAGATGACATTACATAGGTTGGTCTGTAGTCATCCATACTAGCTCAACTTGTTTCTTAGGGATGAGTGCTAAGAAAGTATTGTTTTGGTCTTTGAGCATAATTGAATTTTTCCTTGTATCCTCTAGTGCTTGGCACACATCATCCCCCACTATGTGCTAGAATTTTTAGAAAAAATCATGTTGGGAAGCCATATGAGCCTAGGGATTTTTCTCCATCTAAATGGAAGATAACATTCCTAACTTCTTGATTTGAGATAGGGTTGCAAAGGCTATTAGTTTACTCTTTCAATATTATGCTTTGGAATGAGGTTTAGGAGCTCCTCTTGATTTATTTTGTTCACCACCATGTTACTATTTAGGAGTTGCTTGAAATATCTTACTGCCTCTTCTCCTATTTCCTCCCATCCTTCACACATTGTGTCATACTCCTTGGTGATTTTTTCTATTCTATTTACTGATCGTTTCACTTTTGTGATTGTGTGGAAGTGTTTTATATTCTTGTCTCATTCCTCCAGCTAGTTGTCGCTTGATTTTTGGTGCTAGTATATTTCTTCCTATTGTAGCTCTTCTAAATACTTGATTTTAGCTCCTTTTCTTATATGTATGATTCCTGATTCATTCCCTCATTTATCACTTTTCCATTCAATATTTCTAGCTCTATCTCTATTGCTTATTTTTCTTCAAAGATGTTCTTGAAGTGATTCTTGTTCTATTCTTTTAGTTTCTCTTTTATGTAAGTTAACAATCTGAAAAGTTTGAAGGATTTTGACCCATTTGTAAAAGGTGCTTTCCTCCGTGCCATTCTGATATCTTTGGTTTGAGATCACCATCCCTGAACCGCATTTTTCAAACTTAAAGGGGCTTAAAGTCCAGGGTGAGAGAGCTTAATTGAGGAGTGATCAGAGCTAGTCAATGCTAAGATAGTAGTTTCTCCAACTAGAATTGAGTTCAACCAATCCCCACCTAATAAGCATCTATCCAACCTTTCTACTATAAAGTGGTTGTATCTTCTTTTATTTGAAAAGGTGTATATACCATTCCCTATCTTTATATCCCTCAATGAGCTACCTTGAATGAATTATTGGAAACCATTGAGGGATTTATCTCTTCTAGGGATGCCCCCACTTTCTCCTCTTGATTTAGGATCACATTGAAGTCTCCCCCTAAAATTATGCATTCATCTTGTTGCTATTGACAAATTACTGTAAGTTGGGACCAGACGAGTTTTCTTTGGATTACCTCCACAGGCCCATATATGTTAATTATGAATAGACTTGTATTTTGTAGAAGGTAACTCAATTTGCATAATTTCCATTCCTTTCTTTCTTGTATTACTTCCACAACACATTTGTAGGGATCCCATAACATGCCCACATCCCTAGAGGCCCCATTCATAGGGACAAAGGCTCCCTATTATTTCATCATTTTTGTAGTAGTTATCTTGCTTCCTCCTCCACAATATTTGATTCCTATATGATAGCACAACATCCAATTTTATCAATTCAATTTATCACTTGGGCATATGCCTCTTGTTAGGGATATTGAGGCCCTTAGCATTCCATGTTAAGGTCTTTATGGCTCCTTGGGAAGGGAGCCTCCCTTCCCTGATCTCAATTTTCTTTTCCCCTTTGCACTCCTTGCAATCTCCATCTTTACTTTGATTGATTTTCTCCCCCTATACTTTTTCCCTTATTTTTGGTTTAATTACCTTTGTCTCAGATTGTTCAACCACCTCTCTTCCATTGATATTATTCTTTCTTCCTTGGTCACCAACTGTCATTCATCCATGCTAAAGGGAAGGCATTCTCTAGGCTTTCCTTATCCTTCCTTTCATTCCTGGTTTCTTCGTCCCTTTGGTTTACCCCCTTTGCTACCTAGACCTCGTGTCGTTTTATGGCTCCTTCTTTGTCATTATCATCTACAACTTGGCCTTCTTTCTCTAATTGGGCCCTTACTATGAAATCTTCCATAGTTATAATTTCCACTTTTCTCAAACCACCCATACCATCATCCGATCTAGACTTCTCCTCTTCTCCCTGCTTTACTACCTCCTAGCTTTACTACCTCCTAGATCTGATCTAATCCTTCAACTAGTTTCCATTTTTCTTTTTTCATTGAGCATTCCTCTTTCAAGTGGTTGTGGGTTTGATAATTTTAACACCGTTAGGTTTGAATATCCCTTTCCACATTTTTCTGCCATATCCCTGCTTCCGTGATGATTTTGACGTCTTCCGAAATGCCCTCATTACAACCTAACTCCACACATATCCTTGCATAAATGCCAAAATATCCTCATGTGATCCAATCATCTGCCTTTATGAAGCTACCCACCTTGTTTCTTATATCTTCCAATGTATTTGGGTCCCAATATTCTTGGGGGAGGTTATATAGCCTAATCCATTGTGCAAATTTATCCAATTCTTGGTATTGAGAGAAGAAATTTGGTACCCAGTCTTTCATGAAAAACCAACACCATCCATCAAATACGGTCCTTCTTTTAGGATTTTTTCTTTTTTCTCCCTTTTGGTATTCTATCATAAAGAATCCCTTTGGAAGTTCCCTTATGGTAATCTCCTTCCCCCATTATTTGAAACACCAATGTTGGATATGAACTTTGGATAGTCGTTCTCCCATCCATTTTAGGAAGAAAGCATTTTATTTTAATGTACTTAATCTATTTTTCCGTGCAGATTTATTGATAACAAAGGCAACACGCTTATCTCGGTGTTTGTTATTTAGGGGAATTACATTCATGCCACATGTAGGATTCGAGCTACATTAGGGTTACTATTTTTAGGCCTTGGGCACTCCTCTTTCCTTAGTTACTAGTTATCGCTCCTCCACATTTGGTTTGTATTCCTTGACCGAAACTTTGCTTAAACTCATTTATTTTATGTGCTCTTCTACCTTTTCCTTCATACCCATGTGCTCTCCAAGGTCTTTGTTGAAGCGCTTGTTGGAACTGTTTCGGTTGTGCCACAACTTCTTTGCAATCCATGAACTACCTCTTCTTCCTTTGCTCTGCCAATAATATTCACCCTCTAAATGCCATTTGTTGTGATGCCCTCGATTATTGTGCTACACTTACTCCTTCCATCTTCTAAGGCCTATGCCTAGTTGCTATTCTTTCGCATTCTTGTCGTTTCGATTATCGTGATCATCACCTTCCTTGAGGAATTCACATCTTCAAAGGTCTTCTTCTTTGCTTGGATTTCTCTCGTCTGGTCCTTGTTTGTTCCACTTATAAAGGAAGGTCTCTGTCTTCTTCATCAACCCATACTTTGATTTTTCACTCTATTTTTGGGTCGCCTTTTGTTTTAATCAAGTTTTTATTATAATTTTTTTTACTTGTTTTTATAGTAAACAATTTTTTTTAAAAGTGACGTTTATGTTTCAACACAATCATTTTTATTGAAAGGATAAATTTCTAACACCAGTATCTAGTGCATGGATATTTTTTCATAATTTTTTATTGCATATATATATTTTTAATTAATTTTTGAAGTTAGAGTAATTATAATTTGGACTTAGGTCATAAAGTTTTTGTATGCATTTGAACTAACTTATTCTCTTTTTGTTGAAATAAAGACATCAATACCTAGGGAACACATATTTTTAGAATTTATTTTCTTTATTTTCCTATTTTTCCACATGTCTTAAATAAAGACCTTGATGTTTGGTGAAAATTTACATTTACAAGAAATAAAAAATAAAAAATAATAATCAAATTAAATATATTCAAAATTATACTTTTTGGAGAGTTTATAATAAGGGCTACATACTTACAAAAGATAATTTTTAAATAAATTCATTTTATCCCCAAAACATAAAGTAAAAGTAGTTTTTTGTTAGCATTTTGATAGGTGCAGAGGAGACTCCATTGCAAGTATAATTTAAGATTAGAGGGGTTCTATCCAAGGGGATTTTAATCTAAGGGGGGTTTGATCTAACCCTCTTGAATTTAAATCCTTTGAATGAAACCTCTTAAGGCTTAAATCATTATATTTTCTAGAAAATGTGTGATTTCAAGTAAAAATTAGGAAATCTCAAAAGTGGGACACACTATTGTGGTAGCATTGGGGATCAAAATCAAAATAAGTGTGATTTAGTGGTGAGTACCTACATTTATAATATTACAATATTAAAATATGTTTTATAATAATAAATAATACAATAAACAATTATATCGTCGTAAATTGTCACCCTTGACAATTTCACACTATGTTTTGCTCCCCTTTAAGTTATTGGACCTTTATAATATTACAATATTGAAATATGTTTTATAATAATAAAGAATACAATAAATAATTGTAGCACTGTAAATTGTCACCCTCGACAATTTCACACTATGTTTTTCCAACACATGTCTCTAAAACCTCAATAGATGAAAGAGTACCAAGATTCAAATGACCATACATAATCTCCTCAAAAATACCCACACTAGTGTTAGGATTAAGGTGCCATCCACCTTGTAAATCCTATGTCATATTGCATGGTTCCAACATCCTTGGAAAGTGTATCTAGGCACTTAGGGTGCATTGGGAAAATATTTTGTAATATTAATTATCACCATTGTTTATTATATTCTTAAGGGGTGATGGGTCCACTAGGGGTGATGGGTCCACTAGCAGTGACAAAAGGTGACTTGTGGACATAAATATTTAATATTGTTTTCCCCACATGTGGATGCCTAAAATGGGATAATAAAGATAAGCAACATGATAAATGAGTGATTGTTGGTATTATCCAAGTGGGAGCTTGCAATGAGGCAACATGTGTCTCTTAGTATTCTACCATTTATTGCATTTAATATAATGTTTATATCCCAAGTTTGGGCGCCCAAGTTGGAGGGAAAGTATTGGAGCCAAAACCAGTGTCCTTTCACATTATAAGGTGGAATTCCAAGGGTTGTGGATGTTTGGATTGAAGATTCATCTTTGGAAGCCTTGTTTTGGGCTTAAGACCTCTTCACACATCTATAAAATCAGACTCTTGGATGTAGAAAGTATGAGCAATAGTTGAATGTAGAGTTTTATTGCAGGAAAAAGGATAGGTTGAGGCATAAGGAGGTTTTTCATAGGTGCACATGTGCTTCCATGTTGGAGGAAAAGAGGATAATGAAAGTGAATATATTGTAATTCATTTATTTTAAGATAATGCATACTTGATCTCTCTTCTTGGTGAATTTTTTTCTTGCAAGGGTTTCTCCATGTAAATCATGTATTATGTGATGCTCTTGTGTTTCTGATTTGTGCCTCATTGCTGCTATCTTATGGTGAAATTATTATTTTTATATATTGTTGTTATAAGTTCACATAAGGTAGTGTTTATAAGCATGTTATGTTGGTTGATTTTTAGCATCACAAAGAAGATGGATCTAATCATGGTAATTCCATATTAAGAAAAATTAATTTACAAATTTGCATATAAGTTTTAAATTTTCATGTTGTTGTAGTCCAAGCCTTGAATCTCATCCATTAATTCTAACACAAACAAAAAATATTTGAAAATGTTCAAAATATTCTTTGTCACAGAAGGTTAGTGATAAAATTTAGAATATTCTTCGATGAACCGGCAACATCTTGAGGAATATTTTAAAAAATTCTAGAAGATGTTCTAGTGGCTATACAAAATCTACAAAAAAGTTATTTTTAAAAATTTAAATAAGATTTTTTTTTGACATGTACCAATAATTTATGACAACCTATGCAATGATGTGGAACCATATGATCATATAGATGACTAGGGGGATTTTTTAAGGGCTCCATATGAAGTGCTTAAATTTTGGTGATTTGAAAATTGATCTTGGGGTTCTTGTGCCTCTTGGATGCGATGGAAAGGTTTGTTTTGAGCCAAAATACTCCAAAATTGCAACTATCTCTTGCACGACCACTTTCTAGCTTCAATCCCTCATAGATCTGGCATCATATGTCCAATTTTGACTAAAAAAGGGAAAAAAAACTTTTTGAACTCTCTAAACTCAATGGTGAGCTCAAATTTACACCAAAAAGCTTTGATTTTGACCTACAATATAATGCTACAAAGAGGAAACCCATAAATCTGGTATTTATTTTAGTTTTTCTAATTCTCCAGATCATTGTTTGATGCAAGAGAAGATCATACACAACTTTTCAATATACACCAAGATTTGCAACCTAGATCTCTCAATTAAGAATAAAAATAAGCAATCCCACAAGCTCTAATACCATGTAAGAATTTGTTTATAGAATACTCTACACCATGCAATATTTGACTAAAGATTGTAATCACCCAAGATCTAGGAACTTCATGAAAGTACGAGAGAGATAAAATATTAGAGAGTAATTCTATTCTATCAAAGGATGTAAATGATAGACTATAATTTTTGATTTACACATGAGAATCCCTTGGTTATATAGCCGAGGTGAGACATAGGATTAGACAAGATCATGACAAGTTTCTTAATCTTGTGTCATAAAAAATAAATATTAAATGACCTAAATCATCTTCTCGTCATTCATGAACTGGTAAGGTAAAACACCTTATTCACACAGAAAATTTTAAAGAGATTAAAAATAATAATTATATTTGAAGATAAATATTAGAAGCAATAATTATATATTATAAATTTTTTAGTTTGGGTTCATTGTCCATTATGTAGGGAGATAATAGAGGCCAGCATAGAATTTGCTACAAAGCAAATACAGAACATAAACACAAGGCCTTCTGTTCAATTTGAAAAATGTATTACATGTTGATGCTTCAATATAAAGGTCTTTCACTACAATTCATCTTCTCGAATTCAAATTGTGTTTCAAATATAGAGGAATGCTTTTTTAAAGAGCTTGTAGCTCCCTAAAATAATTTGTAATAGAAACATTAAAGATAGAAGAGAAAACTATTAAAATAATTTATTCATATACAACCAGCCATGCATTTCATTCATAACATTTAAAGTGGTAGACAACACACCAAAATAGTTTTAAAAACTATTTAAAATACATTCCTAAAATAAATATGATTATATTCATGCTCGGTATCACTTATCCAACATATTACATAGTTTTTTAGATTTATTTCAGCCCTTAGTTGTGTGTACAAAATACATGTTTAACTCAAAGTTCGTTGTTTTTTAAATCCAAAGCGCCTCTTCCCATAAAGTAGTATGAGTAATTGTGTTTCTATGAATTTAGACATTTTTTCAATAAAGCCTATTATCTATTAGCATATATATATAAATATTTAAGTAGTCCATGCCTAAAGACCTTAGCACATATATCATATTAAGCCTTATTTACATTTACTATGCCCTTTTTTGGGCTTGTCTTATTTCATTTCAACATGTGAAATATGAATCTAGTGACATATAGAATTTTTTGACAAATATTTGCATTTGGACGAGCTAGAAATTAAGAATGTCTCTTATGTTATGGAAAGAAAAATAACTAATTGAGTTGTTAGCATAAAAAATTTAAGCCGAATTCTTAATTGGGAGATTTTAAAAATCTTAAAATGATTAGAAGGAATAATTGCATTTGAGGATAAGATAGTAAAGAGAGGAGTTTTTGAGGGAGATTTGTAGTGGCTTGCCTCTTTTGGCACATGCCTCAAAATGGATAATAACTTTTCATTGTATGAAGTAGGATTGAAGCAATTGATCTCTGATCTCAATGGTAAGTGGATTTTGAATAGAATGAGTTGTGTGTTATGATGATAAGGCTCAATTATTTCGATAAAATATGTAAAAAGGAATTTTATAGATTTGATCAATAAACATGAAACATGAGCATACTCATATTAAATTTTATGGGGAGTGAAGCCTAGGTGATGGATCTTGGTGGTTTATAATGTTTTTTGCTTCTATCCAAGATAATGTGCACCATGAAGGTCTGTGTGGTTTTTAAGATCTTAATTTAAGCGTAGTATTAGGGGATCTATCCCTCAACTGCACCCTCTATCATGAAAACCTAGTCCTCTAGAGAATGTTGAGGAACTAATAATCCAAAAATCTAAATTTTAAAGAGATTAGAAGCAATAATTGTGTTTGAGGATAGATATTAGAAGAAATAATTCTATTTTGACACTTTTAGTTCAAGTTCCATTGCCCATTATGTGGGAGAGATAAAGGTCAACATAAATTTTCTACAATAAACACAGAGACAAACATACATAAGCCTTCTTTTATTCAATTTAGAAAAAATGTGTTACATGTTAATACCTCAATACAAAGGTCTTGGACGACATTGATTCATCTTCTCCTCAATTAAAAATTATATTTCAAACAACCAAAACAATATTTTTATAAAGAGCTTGTAGCCCCCTAATATAAAATATAATAGAAATTTAAAAAGTACAAAAAAAAACTATTAAATAATTTCTTATTATACTACTAGCCATGCATTCATTCACCAAAATAGTTTCAAAAACTATTTAAAATCTAAATTCTTTTTTTTTTTTGAACTACATGCATGCTCAATATCACTTATCCAACATATTAAATAATTTATTAGATGTTTTTTAGCCCTTAGTTGTGTGTATAGTACATATTTAACTCAAAGTTCATTAGTTTCTAAATCCAAAGTGACTCTTCTTGTAAAGTAGTATGAAATGTTTTCATGTCGTGAAATGGATAATTATTTAGGAAAGCCTACGTTTAATATATATAAATAGTTAAGAAGTCCATGCTTAAATCACTTAGTAAATATGTCGTATGAAGCTTAATTTACACTCAACAAACCATTTTTTGGGCTTTCCTTATTTCATATCAACATGTGAAAGATAAAGTTCATGACAGATGAAATTTCTCTTTGACAAATATTTGCATTTGGTTGAGCTATAAATTAAGTATGCCTCTTATGTTGGTGAAAAATAATTTAATTAACTTGTTGGTAAAAAAAATAAATTGACTTCTAAATTAGATGATTTCAAACATCTTAAAGTGATTGGAAGAAGTAATTTCTTTAGTGTTAAAAAATGTATTTCTTTTCATTTTTACACTTTGTTTGCATTCTCTTAATTAATTGGACTTAATTAATCTTCTAATGACATAAATTATGCATTCCCAAGCCTTATTATTCCTATTTTCCGAAAGGGAAACTGACATTAAATAAATGCTAACATTATTTTAAACACCTTGGAAATTGTGTGTTCTAGATTTAGGTCCCAGGACCCATTCACCCGAGGGCGAGTGGGTCCTCCTTAAGTTCCAAGACCCAAATTTTAATATGTTTTTGGCGGCATTTTAATAATTCAAATTCAAGTTTCAAATGTCAGCGTATGGAATCTAATTTTTAGGAAATTAGATAAACACCTATAAATACATAGTCATTTTATCAATTCAAATCTAAGAAGAATGATCTAGCATTAAGAAAACCTTCACAAGAGCAAATATTATTGTCAAGAGCATTGAAGAGAAAATTTATCAAGAATCTACAACAATCAATATCATATCATCATGTCAAAGTTATGTGTGTTCATATTAAGTTTTGGAGCTAACATTGTGATGTAGGTCTCAAGAATTCAAGCATGAAATCAAGCAATCATTTAAGTCAATTCATGCAAGATCCAATCCTTACAGAGATGTGTTAGACTTTAGTCCTCTAAGAGAAGCCATTAAGGGTTTGGTGAGTTGTGACATAGCATGGTTCATTCATCAAATTCTTTCCATTTTATCATTATTTCATCAAGGTTTAATTACCAAACCAAGGTTTGACCAAGGAAAACCCCTATTCACCTAAAAACAAACATTTTCCCCTCTCTTTGTGTGTGCAAATTTGTAGGTAAAGAAGGAATGAAGATTGATCAAAAGAGAAATTTTACGAAATTGTTAAAGTTGTCAAGCCACAAAAAATCACCTACAAATTTTATTTCCGACTTCTCGATTGTGGAATTTGGAGAAATCAAGAGCTAAGATTCAGGACCCAAGGACTATAAAATTAGATTTTGGACCCCTATATAGAGACACTCAACAACTAATTTTGGAGCCTGGTACATGTTAGTTCGCCCTTCTTAGATCTTCTTGAAAGTTGTTGTTTCTATTTGTATTATCCTTAATTTCTGCATTTCAAGTTTTGCATCACATAATTGAGCTCATTAAGTATTTTATTTTTATCTTCCAAAAGTGCATTTTAGTCATTTTATGTCATTAGGAAAAGAGCAAGATCCCTCCCAATAAGGTTGACTCACCTCAAAGTTGAAAGTCAATCTTATTCATGGGAGATCTCTTTTTCTAATGAAACATAGGAAAAATGCAAGTATGGGTGGACCCTCTATTTAGCATCACTCCCATCACCACCCCATTTTCATCTTCCACCATTTTTCTGTTGTTTCAACTACATTTGAGGATAAGTGGGAAGAGAGAGGAGTTTGTGTGGAAGCACTACAATGGCTTGCATATTTTGGCACATGCCTAGAAATGGATAATGAATTTTAAATGTATGGAGCAAGATCAAAGTGGTTGATCTCTAATCTCAATGGTGAGTAGACTTTGACCAAAATGAGTTGTGTTATGATTATGAGGATCAATTTATCAATAATGGTAGAGGCTAAGTTATAGCCATAAAAATATGTGAAAATTAATTCTCGAGCTTTGATTAATAAATAAGAAACCTGGGCATATCCACAACACACTTTATAGGAAGTTATGCCCAAGTGGTGATTTTTGGTGGTTTTCTATTTTTAATATATTTTTTGACTTCTAATCCAAGATGATGTGTGCCGTGAAGGTTTGTGTGGTTTTAAAGGTCTTAATTTGGATTTAGGTTTGGGGGATTCACCCCTCAACCACACCTTATATCATGAAAACCTACTCCAATGAATCCCAAGGACATAAGAATATAA
This sequence comes from Sequoia sempervirens, assembly GCA_007258455.2. Lineage (NCBI taxonomy): Eukaryota > Viridiplantae > Streptophyta > Pinopsida > Cupressales > Cupressaceae > Sequoia > Sequoia sempervirens. The sequence continues at coordinate 13,695 of VDFB02354934.1, forward strand.
TTTTTTTTTCAAGAGATTAAAAGCAACAATTCTCTTATGACATTTTTATTTTATGTTCCATTGTCCATTATATGGTAGACAATAGAGGCCAACACAAATTTTCTATAACAAACACAAATACATTAACATACAAAAAACCTTCTTCTATTTAATTTGTAAAAATGTAAATTACATGTTGATGCCTCGATCTAGAGGTCTTCAACTACACTAATTCATCTCATCCTCAATTATAGATTATGTTTCAAGCAATACGAGGAATCTTTTTTAAAAGATCTCATCACCCCTAAAGTAAACTATTATAGAAATCTAAAAAATAATAGAGAAACTATTTTTTTTTTCATATACAACTAGTCATGTATTTCATTCACAACATTTAAAGTGGCATATACCACACAAAAATAGTTTCAAAAACTATTTAAAATATATTCCTATTTTGTTGACTACATGCATGCTTGGTATCACTTATCAAACATATTAGAAAGGTGCGGTGATCATGATGGCCAAAAAGTGGCGATATGATGGGTATGTGGTTGATGACTTTTTTTTTGCCCAAAATTGATGAAACGAAAATGTTTTTTAAAGGTGATTCTCAGCTTTGCACCAATATAAATTATGCTTTACTTGAATTTAATAAGTACTATTATTCATTTTCTATTTTGAATTACGACAAAAGTCTTGATTGATAGACCTGATTGAAAAACATTTATAGCTTTCAATGGTATAAGCAATATTTTTTTAACCAAAACATGCTATTCATTCATGCTTCACATACTATAGGATTAAAAAAAACAAAAAAATTAATTCTGCGAATTTTGACCAAGTTAAAGTGTTAGACATAACGAAGTTTTTTATATTTTTAAAGCTGTAATAAAAAATCATAATACCATTTTGGGAAAAAAATTACAAAAAAATATGCATCTACATCCATACATGACTCTCTTACTTATATTTCTCCTCCTAAAAATCTTATGAAAAATATTATTATTTTATTGTGGTAAGGGTGGTTAGACGTGACAATCTAATTTCTTATTTTTTTTCCTAAATTTAAGTAATAATCGCGATTGAAATTTCAAATTTTCACCAAATATATAAATATTTTTAAACAAACCTAGTAGTTTAGAAGCTACATCCAATTTCTACAGATTCTATTCTTACATATTTTGCCCTTAGTTGTGTGTAAAATACATATTTAACTCAAAGTTCTCTAGTTTCTAAATCCAAAGTGACTCTTCCTTTAAAGTAGTAAGAGTGGTTTTCATGTTGTGAATTTGGATAGTTATTTAGGAAATCCTATCATTTAATAACACATATAAATAGTTAAGTAGTCCATTCCTAAATCCCTTAATAAATACATCATATTAAAACTTATTTACCTTCAACATGCCCTTTTTTAGGCCTGCCTTATTTCATATTAGCATGTGAAAGATGAAATTCATGACACGTTGAATTTATCTCTAACAAATCTCTACATTTTAGCAAGCTATAAATTAAGAATATCTCTTATGTTGGGGAAAGAAAAATAATTAATTGAGTTATTGCACAAAAAAATTAAGCCAACTTCTCAATTGGTCAATTTCAAAAATATTAAAGTGAATAGAAGCAATAATTGCATTTGAGGATAAGATGGTAGAGAGAGTAGTTTGTGTGTGAACTCTATAGTGTCTTACATCTTTTGGTAAACTTGTAGAAGGGGGTAATAACTTTTCAATGTATGGAGCAAGATTGAAGTTGCTGATCTTTGATCTCAATGGTGAGTGGCTTTTGACCAAAACGAGTTGTGTGTTATGATGATGAGGGTTACTTTGTCAATAATGACAAAGGCTCAATTATTGGCATAAAAATACATAAAAATGAATTTTAGAGCTTTGATAAATAGATACAAGACCAAAGTGTACTCATATTAAATTTTATGGGGAGTGACGCTTAGGTTGTGAATTTTGGTGGTTTTTATTTCTAATCAACAATGATGTGCATCATGAAGTTCTATATAGTTTTTAAGGTCTTAATTTGGGCTTGGTTTTAGGGCTCAACCCCTTAATCACACCCTATATTACAAAAACCTACTTCTCCAAATAATGTTGAGGACACGTGAATCTAAAAATTCAATCTTTAAAGATATTAGAAGCAATAATTACATTTGAGGATAGAGATTATAAGTAATAATTTTATTATAATAATTTTATTTTGGGTTTCATTATCCATTATGTGGGAGATGATAGAGGCCAACATAAATTCGATATAGGAAACATAAAGTTTCAAAAACATATAGAATCCTTCTATTCAATTTGGAAAAATGTATTACAAGTTGATGCCTCAATATAAAGATCTTCGTGTACATTGATTCGTATTCTCCTCAATTACATATTGTGTGTAAAACCTCTAGAGGAATGATTTTTTAAAGAGATCGCAACCCCCTAAAATAAACTATAATAAAAATTTAAAAACTAACAAAGAAAACTATTCAATAAATTTCTTATTGTACAACTAGCCATGCATTCCATTCACAACTTTTAAGTTGGTAGATAACACACCAAAATAGTTTTAAAAACTATTTAAAATCTATTATTAAAATAATTTGATCACATGCATGCTTGGTATCACTTATTTAACAATTTAAATATTTTATTATATGTTTTTAGCCCTTAGTTATTTGTATAGTACACATTTTACTCAAATTTTATTAGTTTTTAAATCCAAACAAACTTTTATTTAAAGTAGCATTAATGTTTAACATGCTGTGAATTTGGATAGTTATTTAGAAAAGTACATCATTTAATAACATGCATAATAGTCAAATAGTCCATTCCTAAAGCCCTTAGCAAAGATATTGTATTATGCCTAATTTACATTTGACTTGCCCTTTTTTTGGGCTTGCCTTATTTCATATCAACATGTAAAAGATAAATCCTATGAAAAAAGAAATTTATCTTTCATAAATCTCTACATTTGGATGAGCTATAAATACAATAAATGTTTGTTATGTTGGTGAAATAAAAACATTTAATTGAGTTGTTGACACAAAAAATTAATATCACTTCTCAATAAGGTGATTTCAAATATCTTAAAGTGATTTGTAGTAATTGCATTTGAGGACAAGATGGTAGAGAGAGGAGTTTGTGTGGGAGCTCTATATAGTGGCTTGCATATTTTGCCACATTCCTAGAAAGGGGTAATAACTTTTCAATGAATGGAGAAGGATTGAAGAAGTTGTTCTTTGATCTCAATGGTGAGTGGCCTTGGACCAAAAAGAGTTGTGTTATTATGATGAGGATCAATTAATCAATAATGGCAGAGGCTCAATTCTTGCCATAAAAATATGTGAAAATGAATTCTAGATATTTGATTAATAAATGTGAGATTGAGGCATATGTACTCTTAACAAATTTTATAGAGAGTGATGCCCAGGTGGAGAATTGTGATGGTTTTCTATTTTTTTTGACTTCTAATTCAAGATGATGTGTACTATGAACATCTATGTGGTTTTTAAGGTCTTAATTTTGGATTAGTGTGGGGGACTTCACCCCTCAAATTTCCTTGTATCATGAAAACCTACTTGATGAGAAAATGCTGAGGACCTAAGAATCTAAAAAGCCAAAATTTTAAGAGATTAGAAGCAATAATTATGTTTGAGGATAGAGATTAGAAGCAATAATTCTCTTATGTCATTTTTAGTTTTGGTTCCATTGTCCATTATGTGGGAGATGATAGAGGCTAACGCAAATTTTCCTACAAAAAACATAGAGACACAAGCATACATAAGCCTTCTTCTATTCAATTTGTAAAACTGTAATACATGTTGATGTCTTGATATAGAGGTCTTCAACTGCACTAATTCTTCTTCTCCTCAATTACAATTTGTGTCTCAAATAGTGAGATAAATGATTTTTTAAAGAGCTCATAGCTCCCTAAATTAAACTATAATAGAAAGCTAAAATATACCACAAAAAATTATAATTTTTTTTTTATATACAACTAGCCATGCATATAATTCGTAGCATTTAAAGTAAAAAATAACACACCAAAATAGTTTCAAAAACTATTTAAAATCTATTCCTAATTTTTTTTTGACTATATGCATGATCTGTATCACTTATCCAACATATTAGATAGTTTATTAGATTTATTTTAACCCTAATTGTGTGTACAATACAAATTTAACTTGAAGGTTTGATAGTTTATAAATCCAAAGCAATTCTTCTTGTAAAGTAATATAAGAGTTTGTCACACCATGAATTTGGAATTTTTTTTATTAAATCCTATCATCTAAGAGCATATATAAATATTTAAGTAGTACATTCCTAAAGCCCTTAGCAAAGATATTAGCAAAGATATTGTATTAGGCCTTATTTACCTTCAACATACCCTTTTTGGGCTTTGTCTTATTTCATATCATCATTTGAAAGATGAAGCTCACGGCACATGAAATTTTTCTTTGAAAATTATCTACATTTGTGTGAGCTATAAATTAATAATTTCTCTTATGTTGGGGAAATAAAAATAACTAATTGAGTTATTAGGGCATAAAAAATAATCTGATTTCTTGATTGGGTGATTTTAAAAATCTTAAAGTGATTAGAAGCAATAATTTCATTTGAGGATAAGATGGTAGAGAGAGGAGTTTGTATGGGAGATCTATCGTGGCTTACATCTTTTGGAACATGCATAGGAAGGGGTAATAAATTTTCAATGTATGGAACAAGATTACAAAAACTAATCTTTAATCTCAATGGTATGTAGCTTTTGACTAGAATGAGTTATGCATTATGATGATGAGGTTTAGTTTGTCAATAATGTCAGAGGTTCAATTATTGCCATAAAAATACCTAAAAATGAATTTTAGAACTTTGATAAATAAACATAAACACATACATACCTGAATTAAATTTTATGGGGAGTGACACCTAGGTGGTGAATTTTGGTGGTTTTTAATTTAATTTTTTAACTTCTAATCCAAGATGATGTGCACTATGAAGGTTTGTGCGGATTTGAAGGTATTAATTTAGGCTTCGTTTTGGGGGATTTTCCCCTTGATTGCTCCCTCTATCATGAAAACCTACTCCTCAAGAGAGTGTTGAGGGTCCCTAAGAATCTAAGAATCTAAATTTTAGAGTGATTAGAAGCAATAATTACATTTGAGGATGGAGATTATAAGTGATAATTATATTATAACTCTTTTAGTTTGGGTTCCATTGTCCATTATGTGGGAGATAATAGAGGCTAACATAAATTTAATACATCAAACATAAATACACAAACATAAGTCTTCTTCTATTCAATTTGAAAAAATATATTATATTTTGATAGCTCAATATAAAGGTCTTCAACTACATTGATTCCTCTTCTCCTCAATGACAAATTATGTTTTAAAGAAATAGTTTTTTAAAGAACTCACAACCCCCTAAAATCAATTTTAATAAAAAGTTAAAAAATAATAGAGAAAATTATTAAAATAATTTTTAATTAGACAACTAGCCATGCATTTCATTCATAGACTTTAAAGTGTTAGACAACACACCAAAATAGTTTCAAAAACTATTTAAAATCTATTATTAAAAATAATTTAACTAAATTCATGCTCATTATCACTTATTTAACATATTAAATAGTTCATTAGGTATTTTTTTTAAGCTCTTATTTATGTATATAGTACTTATTTGTGTGTATAGTACATATTTAACTCAAGTTTCAATAGTTTTCCAAATCCAAAGTAACTCTTCTTGTAAAGTAGTATAAACATTTATCATGCCATAAATTTGAACAATTATTCAACAAATCATATTATTTAATAGCATATATAAATATTTGAGTAGTTAACACCTAAAGCCCTTAGCAAAGTTATCATATTTATCCTAATTTACATTCAACATACTTTTTTTGGGCCTGCCTTATTTCATATCAACATGTGAAAGATAAATCTCGTGACACATGAAATATCTCTTTGAAAAATATCTAGATTTAGGTGAACTATAAAATAAGAATGTCTCTCACGTTGGTGAAATAAAAATAGTTAATTGAGATGTTAGCACATAAAAATTAAGCTAACTTTTGAATTGGGCGATTTCAGATATCTTAAAGTTATTCAAATTAGTAATTGCATTTTAGGATAATCAAACAAGGATAGGATTTTGTGTGAGGGATGTATAGTGGCTTGCATCTTTTGACACATGCCTAAAAAGGGGTAATAACTTTTCAATGTGTGGAGCAAGATTGAAGCAATTGATCTTTGATTTCAATTGTGAGTGACTTTGGACCAAAAAGAGTTGTGTGTTTATAATGATGAGGCTCAATTTTTTAATAATGGCAGAGGTTCAATTATTTTCATAAAATACATGAAAATAAATTTCAAATATTTGATCAATAAATAAGATATCGAGGTATATTTGTAGCAAAATTTATAGGGCGTGATGCCGAGTGCTGAATTTTGATGGTTTTATAATTTTTTCTTAGCTTTTAATCTAATGTGTACCATGAAGGATTGTGTGGTTTTGAATGTCTTACTTTGGGATTAGTGTCAGGGACTTCACTCCTTGATCATGCTCTGTATCACAAAAATCTATTCTATAGAATGTTGAGGACCTAAGAGTCTAAAAATCTAATTTTCAAGAGATTAGAAGAAATAATTGTATTTGAGGATATATATTAGAAGAAATAATGACACTTTTATTTTTGGTTCCATTGTCCACTATGTGGGATATGATGCTACATTGAACACAAAGACAAAAATATACAAAACTTCTTTCTATTCAATTTGAAAAAACATGTGTTACATGTTGATACCTCAATATAGAGGTCTTCAATACACTTATTCATCTTCTCCTTAATTATAGATTGTGTTTCAAACAACAAAAAAAATATTTTTTTAAAGAGCTTGTAGCCACCTAAAATAAATTGTAATAGAAATATAAAAACTAACAAAGAAATTTGTTAATTTTTTTTCTTGATATATAACTAATTTGTACTTCATTCATAATGTTTAAAGTATGTAATACACCAAAATAGTTTCAAAAAATATTTAAAATATATTCCTAAAATACTTTGAATACATTCATGCTCATATCACTTGTCCAACATATTAAATAATTTATTATATTTATTTTAATCCTTAATTGTGTGTACAATACATATTTAACTTGAAGTTCATTGGTTTCTAAATCCACTCTTCCTAAAAACTAGTATGAGCATTTGTCATGTCATGAATTTGGAAATTTATTCAACAAAGCCTATAGTTTAATAGAATATATAAATAGTTAAGTAGTCCATGGCTAAAGTCCTTAGCAAAGATATTGTATTAATCCTAATTTACCTTCAACAAGCCCTTCTTTGGTCTTTCTTTATTTCATATTAGTATGTGAAAGATAAATCTCGTGACACATGCAACTTATCTTACTATCTCTTAAGTTGTGGAAATAAAAATAATTAATTGAGTTTTTAGTGTTGGAGAAGCTAAGATCTACTTGCAAACTCAAAAAATCCAAAAAGTGAGCATATACAAAATGAGAAAATATCATAAGCATGTGATGTGGTGTAAAATGTACAAATGAGCCTTGCTTATAAAAACAAGGATGAAGAGGTGAGAAGGTAGGAGTCAAACTATGACCACCCCTTCAAGTATGAAACAAGTGTACGACTCTATGGACAAGTGTTGGGAAACTTGGTGAGTCTACATGGGGTGAGATGAAAGTATAGATTACCTCTAAGTGAGCTTAAGTGTAATGTGAATAGGCCTCTACTAAGTATGCTAAAAGCTAACTTATTTGATAATATATCTTTTCATACTAACACCACCCTTAAGAAATACTTAGGGAGTAAGCTAAACATTGAAAAGGCGAGTCTTGAAAATAAGGCCTAATAAGGTACTCATGTACAATAATAATCTTGATGAGTCCCAAAAACAAGGCCTAATAAGGTAATCATGTACAATAATGATCTCTCAAAAATGAAGAAAAATGATAAAACCCGATGGGAATAAAAATCCTTTCTAAAAGAGAGAAAGAGAAGTATAAGACCTCCTAAAAACATGTCTCATAAAGATAGGAACATGATGATGAAGAGATCTTGAAGCATGCCAAAGCTATAAAGTCTACCAAAGATGAACTGTGTTTGTTGGAATCAATGAACATCCAAAAAATATAGATCAAGATAGAAGATACAAAACACTACATGAGTCAACATATAAGACACTACTCAACTATGAATACATAGATGGCACAAAGGTAATCAAACTTTGTGAAGTTGAAGATGTAGCTAGTACTACAATTCTAGAATATGATCAACAAATACATAAGTGACTTGTAGTACACTACTAAGATATGCATCATGGTTCTCTACATAAGTACTAGAATCTCACAAAATATGATCCATTGAAATAACCCCCCATAGGAGAGATAAAGATAGAAGGTCTATGAGACCCCTTGAAAGTAGAAGGCTCCTCCACTATTCCATTGAAACCAAGGAAGCATTAGCATAGCACAGTGATAATTCTCCCCTTAATTTCAACGAGGAAGTGGTATTGACAAACCAAATAAAATTGGGCACACAAGTGTGCATAGGAATGTAGACCCAACATCAAGTCCAAAAACATGTACACAAAACTTTATATACGAAACTAAAAAAAGGTGTGCATCAAGGCACATACGTATGATGCAAGAATCATGAGGATCCATTGCTATGTTGGTAAATCAAGGCACTACACAACCCCTCATTACACTTTATAATTCAATGTAAGTAAAAAATTCCCTCCCTAAGGAAAACACATTCAATTGTTATAGCACTTTATATGAGTGCATTTATAGACAAGTATTTGCTATTTTGAGTTCTTATAAGTTTATGTCATGAGGTGTACAATGAAGAAATATACCAATTATGCCTTTCAAACCTCAAGAAAATAACAAAAATAGAAATGAAAACCCCCCATTATTTAAAGCATAACCCCCCTTAAAGAATACAATGACATGCCACTTTATTTTAGTACATTAAAAACTCCAAAAAGTGGATTTGATGTACAAAAACTCAAAAAGGCATACTCAAACTTTAAAATTTTAGAATACATTCGTGAAAAATAACACCACCAGATGTAGAGCTTGAAAAATCATGCACTTTAAAAAAAAAACCCAAAAGGAGTTCCTATGAGCACAAATGAGCCCTTTGAAGTTCCAAAATGGGAACTATGCAAGGTGTCCTTTGACAATTTGATTTTAAAAAAAAAAATTACATCATACTAAAAAATTGTACCACTAGATAGAGGATGAAAAAATACTCATAATTAAAAATTCACTTAAAAGATGTCCATATGCCTAAGAATGAGGCTCCTAAAGTTGAGACAAAATTGAAACAGGCCAATGGTCAAGGGGAAAACTTGGGGAAGAAACTAATGACATCATGCTGGCATCAATTGACAAAATATTCTTAGAATAAAATAATATTCTCTGACGCGTACAACTATAGCAATGACCAAAAAGTAAATTTTAATGATTAAGAATTACTAAAAAATAAAAATATTACAAAAATATTACACAAAGTCCAAGGCATCATACAAATCAAGATGATTGACATAGACTAATACATTGATGCAAGACAATACATTGGACAATACAACTATATGGATTCATACGACCCTCCATAGTTGGGCCTCCAAAAACTCAACTTTTTTCTCAGAACACCCAAGTGTTATATATATAGTTGTCTCTTGGTCCTCTTGAGCACAACTCTGATGTTGGCTTTGTTCTAGAATGTAAAAAGGTGTGAAACTTGATTCCCACAACCCTCAAAAATTCAAGATAGAAAGGGATTGGAGTTACAATATTTCTTTGATACCATGTTGGAGTAGCTAATATCTACTTACAAACTCAAAACTATCCACAAATAAGTATATGCAAATTAAGAAAATATCATAAGAATGTGATTTTTTGTAAAATTTACAAATGAACCTTGCTTATAAAGGAAAGGATAAAGAGGTGAGAAGGTAGGAGTAAAAATATTATAACCCCTCCAAGTATGAAACAAGTGTAGGACTCTATGGAAAAGTGGGACACTTGGTGAGTCTACATGAGGTGTGTTGTAATGCCCCCACCAAGGAACCCTAGAGGATGACACAAACTAGGTCAAATTAATGGAACAATTTTTTTTTACAAATAACTATAGAATGCATAACATAACATAATAACCTAGTCCTAGGTCCTCTAAGGTTCCTCGATTGTGCTACCCACAAAACTAATAATCAATATTACTAGAAACATTCCATCAATGATAAAAGATACATGATCGATCTAACATGCAAGGTTCATTTTAAAGCACCAAATTAAATGATCCTATATTACTCACTTCCATAATGTGACAGTTGATAATCAACATTAAAGATCATTTTCTAGCTAACTAACATATGAATGATGCATTACTTTACAATACTCTTTACAAGAAGAAATCATCAATAATTATTACATCATTACAATAATTACAACAATGCTTCCCCTAGTACATGTAGGAAGATTACATCAGATTACATTAAGAGATACAAATAGAAATACAATCCAATATACAAATACATGATATAATGTCTTCTCAACTGGGACAGGAACTAAAGTGCACAATGCAATGATCAATCACCATGCTCATGAGCATGTAGCAAGATTACCCAATGGAGGAAAAGCACCAACCTCTTGACCATGTGGAACCTTGAGGTCCACCCCCAGTGCTAGGAGATAACACAAGGTCCCACATCCAACAAACAGTCAGGAAAGCAACAGGCTAACATAAGTAGGGGGTTAGACATGGCACTATAATAACACTGCTAACAACACCAATATTTTCAGCACTTACATCACTTCCAGAGGAGCTCACACATCAAAAAGAGGAAATAGAACTAGGGAGTGCTAGATTGCAATAGGAGGAGTGTCATCACATGGTACTAACATGGGTTGTCTTGGTAGTTTCTCACTAGACCCTGACCCCCATCTATGGTTGTCCTGGTGATATCTCACTAGGTCCTGACCCCATAGGGTGACACATGCACAATCAACATTCCTTTTGTGAGGACAAGGAAGTTGATCTTTCCAACCAGGCCTTCTCAACCCATCCTTAGCCTATATGAGCACTATAGGAAATGGGTGAGGCATCCATTATCTTTTTTAGTGTGAATTCTACCTATCCCCATAATACATTATTAAAGTTATCACTGGATTAAGAAACCCTCCAATGGGTTGTCCTAGACATCACTTTGGGTTCCGACCCCCATTGAGAGCCACTCCCCCTACTTGCAACTAGAAAACCCTACATAGAGCAAGGCATCAAGTCCATCTTGTATACCTATCACAATCTCATGAATCTATATATAGACAAGAGGGCAACACCCTTAGGGGTTGTGTTTGTACAAAGCACATGACCAACAACATAGGCAAACCACTTCCAAGGTTAAACAACCCTAAGGACCATTCATACAAATATATCCCCTCCTAGGCCTCTGGAAACCAACGTACTAAACACACTTCCCAATGGCATAAAACCTTGAACATACTTTACACAGATGACATCCATCTTTAACAATTACATGACTGCCTAAACCAATAATCAAGATACATTGTTTAATACAACAATTAATCCTAACCATGAAAATATTCCCTTAAATAAGGCATTATTTCAACTTTCTTATCACTCATTTAGCCAAGGGGTAATGCTCAGAGCTTTGTGGCGAGAATTTTTTTGCATATAGAAGGAATGGATGAAAATTCAATGAATAATCAAGTGGTCGTAAACAAAAATCACTAATAGTATTTTGGTCTTTCATAATGGGTCTTTTTGAGTTATATTTTGGGTTTAAAATATTTGTACAGGTTGTGTTACAACTCATTCTGAGGTATTTTGTAACGGTTATTGGGTCTTAACTTGGGATTTTAAACGTTTCATCTAGATACGGGTTGGGTGAAAACTCATTTTGAGTTGGTTTGTAGGGGTTGGGTAAATGTTCATTTTTAGGTTAGTCTGAGTCAATGCTGCATTTTGAACTACCAACATTTTTCTTCAAATGATGTAATTGGTCTATGCAACTATCTTTTTGTTATTGGGGCGATAAATGGAGGTTTTCTTATTGGTTCTTTCCTACCAGTATGCCCCCTTGAACTAGTTTTTGTAAAATTAAAATATTTATATAATAAAATATTAGTGGCTTGCCACTTTTGTTGAAAAAAATAAAATTAATTTCATTATTGGGGTGATAACTGGAGGTTTTCTTATTGTCTATAACAATTTAAATGCTCAATTTAATAATAACTACCCAATTAAAATATTTTATTAAATAGCATTTTTATTTCTTCACTATCATATAATCTATCACATATAAGAAAACCAATCTTTTACTATTAACCATAATATAATATATATATATCATATTATTATTATTGAAATGCAAAAACATCTTTTACTATTGACCGTAATATATATATATATCTATATATATATATATCTATATATATATATATATCTATATCTATATATATATCTATATATATATATCATATTATTATTATCAAAATGCAATACATAATCTAATTATCAAATTCTAAATCGCCAAAGCCTGGCTAGATGACATGTTGCAACAATAGCAAAGACACAATATAGAGGAGGGCACATGGTCCTCCCAACCATGGTTGGACTATGTGCCGTGCATGCCCCACACATGGGGAAACCCAACGCGGCCCATGCCCAACGCCCCGGGGGAGGGAAAGGGTTACTCCAACATGGAGGCCCATAAAACCAAAGCAAAAATCTTAATAAAAAATGCATCAACCACATCGATTTAAACATTGCATCTAGGATGCAGGGGTTTCGACCATTATCGCTGCTGCATGATATATATATATTTAAGGTATTCAAATGCATTTATTAATTATTTTTATTCTGGAATAAATAAATAGATGTCTTTTTTCTAGGAAAAATAAAACAATTAAATATTTGTTTTTAGAAAGCAGAGAGAAAGAGAAATCGACCGCATTGATCACACACGGGAAAAGCAATGTAACAAAAGATCAAAATCCAACTTGGATCCAATGCTTGGCAGGGACAATTTTTTTATGCCGAGCTCAAACTTTCACTCGAAATTTCAACTTCTCCCAATCCAAAATACAAAATTCCCAAAACACCATTCCCAACATAATCAACAATAGAAGAAAATTTTACAGACAATTCTCTCTGCCCTCTTTCCCCAAAACCCAAAACATTTACATGAAGAAGAAATTTTTTGGTTGTACGAGAAATTCAAAACGATCCCAACCAACTCTAGAACAAATTAAAGTTAACTTTTTATTTATTAAATCAATAGTTAGGACAATTAAAATCATTTCATTTAAAAACATAATTTGGTAAATATAGAATATTTACTTCCTATAGCTTTTTCACACAAACGTTAAAACCATTTACCAAACATTTACGTACACACTATAATTAATTATATAACTCCAACCTTATAACATTTTTATTTATTTATCATATTATTATTATTTATTAATCATAACATTACATTATAGATTTATTTTATTATTAACTATGATTATAAATATATATATATTTATTTATTTATCAAAGGTATACCCTTTTACATAACAATTGATTTTAATGCATAAGACAACCAAAGGAATTTTATCAAATAATTTAAATTAAATACAACCAAATGCCAAATAATTACTTGATCACTATCCAAGGTTGAAATGTAAAACTTCAAGCAACACTGATTGACTATACTGACAATACTGATAATACTGACAAGGTGCCAAACCATTTATTCATCCTCTTCGAGGATGATGGCTAGGGTAGGGGATCAAGTGTTATCTCTGATCAACTAATCCATTGGGTTCAAGGCACGCTCAAACCTGCCAATTCAGGTGGAGTCGATGCCTGGTACCTGCAACCTGCAACACACAAAACGGTTGTGCATATACATATACATATAAACATACACACTGTGAAAGAGAATTGCAACGTCGCAGGGTGCTCACAAGTGAGTGATGCAAAACTGTCCCTTTCACTCAATCACATTAGTTTAAGAACAACATCTAGTAATCAAATCAACTCATATAACAATCAACTACATAGTAATCAGGATAAGATCAATCACATGATAATCACATAACAATCATGATAAGATAATCACATAGTGCCCATGATAGGGTTAGTACTCATAATCAAAATAGATCTCCATAGTCACCTAAATAAAACCATATCAAAACACATAAATGATCAGTGTCTCAATAATGATCATCCAACCATATGTTAATCATAACATGTGCATAAAACCTTAAGTATCATAAGTGTCATTAATGGCATCATCATAACAATAATCTAACATCATATAATGTATCATTATGTCTCATCATATAACAAATCAACTGTCATTCTATCAAGGAAATAGTATGAGAGGCACTACATCCTCCCCCTCTAGGATTAGGCTTACTCTTGGAAGCTTGCAAACAAGAAAGGGTACAACTCCTGCATGTCCGAGATGCATCCTCCCAAGTGGCTGAAGACTCATCATAAGGATCCCACTGGATCCTCACCTGCTCAACATCTCGACCCCTGAGTACAAGTCTCATGTGTTGCAAAATGCACATGCGCTCCAAAGACAACTTTCGGGCATTCCAGTTAAGAACATGTGAAATATCTAGATTGTATGGCTTGAGAACAAAAACATGAAATACGTCATGGATACATGATAGACTGGGTAGAAAAGTAAGATGATACACAATAGGGCCGACCTCTCCAAAATATCGAATGGCCCTACAAAACATGGTGTGAGCTTAGAGCCATTTCTATAGTAGATTAGACTCTTTTGCGGATGCAGCCGCAAGAACACCCGGTCACCAACAGAAAACTGGCGATCAACTCTATGAGCATCTGCATACTTCTTCTGTCTGTCTTGTGCTGCCATCAAATGCTCTCTACTATGAACAACTTATTGCTCCATATCCTGGAGCATATCTGGTCCTAGGATAACTCTTTCCTCAAGATGATCCCAACTCAGTGGGGTCCAACAAGGATGACCATACAAGGCCTAAAAAGGGGACATACCAATAGAACTGTGGTACCCATTGTTATACACAAACTCCACCAAGTACAAATAACCCTCCCAATGATTCTACTGATCCATGACATACATTTTGAGCATATCCTTAAGGACTGATTGATCCTCTTGGTCTACCATCTGTCTTGAGGTGGTAGAGCCAGATTAATTCAAGCGAGTCCCGGCGCTGCGCAAGGCATGAGAGTTTTAATCGTGCACTAAGATCCAATGAAATAATATCCCATTTCCATTCTGGGACTAGATACAACTGGAGAAGACCTACGGGGTGTCAATGTTCTGCCTTAACCCTCTGACATTCCAAACACCTCACGACAAAATCTATAATGTCCCTCTTCATCTTAGACCAAAAATACAACTAACAAAGGTCTACGTGTATCTTCCTGACACCCGGATGAGCTAAGTAGGGTGCTCGATGCACCTCTGACATAATTAGGGTATGAAGACCCTCTAAAGGAGGAACATAGATGCGACCTAAGTGCCATAAGAGACCATATGACTCAAGAGAATAACTTGCATACTTGTCCTCCAAGGCTCTGCCTGACTCAACCTCTGACTTCACCTCCTGATACCAACTATCTGCAGGAAGTACTACAAGGATCTGAACCCTCAAGTCTACTCCAAGAGTAATTACGGAAAGCTCATGCCTTCATCGACTAAGAGCATCTACCACAAAATTCTCCTTACCTTGGATGTACTTTAACTCAAATTCATACTCACACATAAAATCCATCTATCACCTCTGCCTAGCATTCAGGTTTGGCTGAGTGAATATGTATTGTAAACTACAGTGATCACTATGTAGCTCAAACTGATGCCCTAACAAAAAATGTCTCCATCTCACCAAGGCATGAACAATGGCGGCTAACTCCAAGTCATTCGTAGGATAGTTCAACTCATGGTCTTTGAGTTTGCGAGACTCATAGGCTATTATGTGACCATCCTGCATAAATATTGCTCCTAGATCCTCCAAAGATGCATTAGTACACACCACAAAATCTTCTGTAGGATCAAGAACTACCAAAATGGGTGCTCTAGTCAACCTCTCCTTGAGAGTTTGAAAGGCTGCTTGACACTGTTCCAACTAGATGAACTTATTCCATTTCCTCTGAAGGGAAGTGATAGGGTGAGCTATCCTCGAAAATTCCTACACAAACCATTGATAATAACTTGCTAAGCCCATAAAGCTATGAATCTCTAAAACATTAGTGGGCTCGGGCCAATCCATGATGGCTTGGATCTTCGAATGATCCACAACAATACCTTATCCTGAAATGACATGCCCCAAATATCTCACCTCTATCTGAAAGAATTCAAACTTTTCCAAATTTGCATATAGCTGATTCTCCCTCAGAAACTATAATACCTGCCACAAGTGTTCGTCATGCTCCTCCATAGTCCTAGAATAAATCAGAATGTCATCCAAGAACACAAGGAAAAATCTGTCAAGATAGGTGCTGAATACTCCATTCATCAAGCTCATAAATCAACAATAGAAGAAAATTTTATAGACAATTCTCTTTGCCCTCTTTCCCCAAAACCCAAAAGGTTTATAGGAAGAAGAAAAATGTCAGTTGTGAGGGAAATCTAAAATGATCCCAACCAACTATAGAATGGATTAAAGTTAACTTTTAATTTATTAAATCAATAGTTAGAACAATTAAAAGCATTTCATTTAAAGACATAATTTGGTAAATATGGAATATTTACTTCCTATAGCTTTTTCTCACAAACGGTAAAACCATTTACCAAACATTTACGTACACGCTATAATTAATTATATAACTCCGACCTTATAACATTTTTATTTATTTATCATATTATTATTTATTAATCATAACATTACATTATAAATTTATTTTATTAACTATGATTATATATATTATTATTTATTTATCAAAGGTATTCCCTTTTACTTAACAATTGATTTTAATGCATAAGATAACCAAAGACATTGTATTAGACAATTTAAATTAAATACAACCAAATGCCAAATAATTACCTGACCACTATGCAAGGTTGAAATGCAAAACTTCAAGCAACACTAACTGACCATACTGAAAATACTGACAGGGTGCCAAATCAAATACTCATCCTCTTCGAGGATGATGGCTAGGGTAGGGGATCAAGTGTTATCTCCAATCAACTAATCCATTGGGTTCAAGGCACACTCAAACCTACCAATTTAGGTGGAGTCGATGCTTGGTACCTACAAACTGTAGTACACAAAACGGTTGTGCATATACATATACACATAAATAGACACACTGTGAAAGGGAATCACAATGTCGCAGGGTGCTCACAAGTGAGTGATGCAACACTGTCCCTTTCACTCAATCACATCAGTAAGAACAACACCTATTAATCGAATGAACTCATATAACAATCAACTACATAGTAATTAGGATAAGATCAATCACATGATAATCACATAACAATCATGATAAGATAATCACATAGTGACCATGATAGGGTTAGTCCTCATAATCAAAACCAGCCTCTGTAGTCACCTAAATAAAACCATATCAGAGAACATAAATCATTAGTGTCTCAATAATGATCATCCAACCATATACTAATCATAACATGTGTATAAAACCTCAAGTATTAGAAGTGTCATCAATGGAATCATCATAACAATAAATCTAACATCATATAATGTATCATAATGTCTCATCATATAACAGATCAACTATCAGTCTATCGGGGAAATAGTATGAGATGCAATACATGTGTTGGTAGGATATAGAGGGTTGTGAGGCACCACAAATGTCATTTGGATAATTTCTAAACCCATATATCCATTAAATACCACTTAAATAGCCTTAAAATACCTCTAACATGGCTAAATAAGCTATACAAGTGTAAAATATTATAAAAATAAATAAATTTGTGAGAATAAGATAATTAACTATTATTATGAAAGGATGTGATGGAAAGAAATTATGAAAAGGCATTAAGAGGCTATATAAAGAAGGGGAAGGTGAAAGATAGGGGCGTGAAAGAGTGCGGAGTCATGGATTAAATATATGTGAGAATAAGGAAGATTATAAGGAAGAGTAAAGCAAGAGGAACTAATTATAAGACATGTATAAGCCATGAAAGTATATTAATATATGATGTTATGGATGAATAAATATGAATGTATTTCATTTATTAAAATTTGGTTTACACTTATTGCATATCAAAGTTCTCCCCTTTTATTGCATCACATCAAATTTTACTACATATAATAGAATATTTTAAACCTTAGACTTTGGTCAAAGTTTTTTTGTCAACATTTGGTTCTATTGCCAGGACCCTTGGTTGTTGTTGCATAAGAATGGAGATCATGCCAAAGGAAAAAATAAATATTAGAAAGTTGATGAGAAGTATTCTTTTTTTATTTAAAAAAAAAAATATACAATTAAAATATTTATTATGAAAAAGTGTGGTAATACACAATAAGCACTAGCCCTCAAGGATCAAGGCAATAAAGTGATGACATATAGAAGGGAGGAGATTCAAAAATACATGATTGCTAAGATAGATTAGGGAAAATTATTGTGAAATAAAATGAATAAGGTATGTAAGATGAACAAAGTAGTAGAAGAAATAAGATATGGAGAATAAATTAGAGGAAGAAAATAGAAAATGAGAAGGAATGAGGTAGTTAGAAAAAATGTTGGGAGATCACCAATTGGTAGAATCGTTGAGGGTATAATATAGGGTCCCATAAAAGATGAAGAAGTATTTTTCAATTGAATTAGAACTTATGCCAAAGAGGGTGTTGCTAAGCGTACCAATGTGGGTGCTGTTGAAAAGGAATTAGAGCAAGCCAAAGGGGCTATGGCTAAATAAAGGTAGAGAAAAGGAAAGGTCTCTAAAATTGATGGATCATGAGGAAATTATGGAGAAACCCTACAAAATGGAAACACCTTATATATTTATGATATAAAGGTGGAAATAGCCGATATTGGCATGGTGTACTGGTTTAAAGGTGGCATTGTTGTTCTTGCCACCAAGGTTCAAACCCTGTTGGGGTGGTATTGTTGAATGGTTGTATTCCAGTTCATAGCTCTGGTCAAAAGCGTTTACCCCTTGATTAAAAAATGATATAAAGGTGGAAATAGATATAGAAGTGAGAAAAAATTTAAATAAAGGGAAAAGTAATAAAGATTAGAAGAGAAAAATCCTTAAGTATGCAATCCCCTATATCAAGAGACCACATGAGGAAATGACTCTCCCTAATCACATGCCATCTTTAGAGCCACTTATATTGAAGAAAAAGAAGAACATATTGATAAATAGTTGAGAAGGTAAGGAAAAATAAAAGGAACATAAAATTTGGATAAAAATAGTAGTACTTAAGTAAAAATAACGATGAAATAGATTGAAGAAGACTTATGATAAAAATTAAAAATCTTTGTATGGCTTAATCGTAAGAACTATCCCAAATATTATTTTGATAATATAAGCTACATGTATAGGGTGTAGTACCCTTAACACAAAATCCCTATGAACCAGAGTCCATCAGATCAAAATAACAAAACATAACTAGTCACAATAGATAGAAAGTTCACAAGAACAACATAGAGATAGCAAAAAAAATCCCAAACTACACCTAGCAAGATTATCCCATTCCTCCATGAGGAATTTATACACATCCCCATTGGCTTGACTAGTAATGGGATTAGAATATACAACATTCTTCTTAACTTCATCCTTTAGCACAACAGATAGAGTGACAACTAAGTGATGAATAATATTTATGGTGAAGTGAGTTAGTCTGTCAAGTTTCCTTTGCAGGTTGCAAACATGAGCCAATAGGCCATTGAATTCTTTCTCCTTTGCAACATTTGACTTGTTATCCTAATGATTAGAGGAGGCCAGAGTGGACTCCTCTAGAATCATCCTATTAAGCTCTGGGAATTGACTAGGTCCCTCCATGTACTCCTCTGTTTCCTCCACCATATCATGCTTACTATCATCATGTTCTTTACCATATTTTGAGCTGCTAGAAACTTCATCAATCTAGACCTATTGCTTGTCTTTAAAGCTAGTCAGTTAGACCTCATGTTGCTAGAAAGTTCCACACAAGTGTCCATACTTGCGGCCACCATAGTTTTCTCCTCAAAATCTTTAGATCTAGTGTCATCCTCATCACTTTCTATGGGTGGTTCTTCAAAATAGAATGTCATGCCATTTTTACTCTTTTTTTTGTTCGACTTTGGTTTTGATAGGAATTTTCCCCCCCTTCTTTGTAGGGGTGTTCTTTAGTTTGTTCAGTCCAGTGGCAGAAATGGTTTGAGCCTAACCCACACTTCCATTTTTATTTTTAGTAGGAGGTTTGGGTTTAGGATCTTCTAGGAGTTGGTTGGCAATGGGGGGTTTCCTCTTTAACCCACATAAATAGTAGGGGAGGGTTTCGAAGGAGGAGAATCCAAGGCCTTAGGATCCTCAACCCTAGTGGAAGATATAGGTTTTGGAGGGTAAAGGGCTACGTGAAAATGGTAAAGACAAAGGATGAGCCCCTAGTGAAGGGGTAGGGGGTTTCTTAGGATTCTTGGTAGCAAGATCCAAGGTTTCCTTGACAAAGCTTTCAAGAGACAAAAGAAAAAAAAGAAGAAGCTAATGAGGAACCGATGGCAGAGATGGTTCAGAAGCAGTATATGGTAAAAATAATAACACTTAAAGTGGCCTTCTAGATTGATGTATTTCATAAGAACAAGGAAAACTTGGTCCCAAGGTGCAAGAAGTTTGATTCAGTTGTATCCTGCATGGAGTTTAGTGGGATGTTCATTCTCCTTGAAGAAGGTCTACATAATATCCATATCTTACACCTTAGTGTGTTTCTTGAGTTTTTTTCTGTGTGTAGGAAAGCTTCGTGGCTTTGGCAATAACATCTTCGCTCATCTCAAATGAAATTCCACCCACTGTCACCCTTATGTCGCACTCTTTACTTGCAAATTGAGCGAATAGACTCTCATCATGACCTTTTAAACTTTCCATTAGGAGGGCCAAAACACCTTCCATGTAAATGTGCCATAATAGAGCATCATGACAAAATTCATTGCAAGAGCTTGACTCTATTCTTGCATGATCACCACCCTTTTTCAAACAAAGAGAGGAGTGAATGGTAACAATGGAGAGAAATATTTTTTTCAAATTGTGGAAGGGGTAGGAAAAATGAAATCTTATCAAAAGATAAATGATCACAACAGATCTTCATATCTTGCCTAATTAAGGCAATGGGATCTTCCCACGTACAAAAAGGATTTTCCAAGGGAATCAGGATAGCGAAGCAATCACAAGGAGTGATAGAGTACTTCAATGTAGAGTAAATAGCCACCATGAAACCAAAAGTAATTATTATAAAGCCATGATAAAACAATAGCTTGGAATGGTGTAGAAATATATCAACCGTTGATACGTTCCAATTATTTAAGAGACCATTAATATCAGGAAAAGCCTGTTAACAACAAGAAAACATTGATCTAGTAGTAAATCCAACTAGGTAGAAAGTAGGACCCATACCACATCCCAATCACCCTTAGGTTCTCATCCATCTCATCATAGATTCTCCATATCATACCAATATCAATGGTAAAGGGACGTAATCCAACTTGTAAAGGAGGTGTCAACATTCATCATTAATTGTTAAGTTTTTTTCTCCTCTAGGATAAATACTTGAACATTCAAAGGGAGGGACTCAAGATTTGTCCAATATTTTGAAGACTCAATATTCCTCTGACATTTTGAAGATTCCCTAGAAGATCCAACATTGGCCAAAGAGTCGACAACATTATTGCCTTCTCTAAAAATGTGAGTTAGTTTCTTCCTTTCAAATTTTATGAGCATGAATTGGATATCAACCAAAGTATCCCTAACATTCCAACCCTGACAATTATTAGTGATGGAGTGAATCACAGATTTGGAGTCCCCCTCAATGTGTAGATTCTTTAGCCCCATAGAAACAACTATCCAAAATATGTTGAAATTGGGGATACAAAGAATTATCTAGAGAATATGAAGAAAGAAGAATCATATGAGGAGATTAGGATGGTAGCCTTGGATGTTAATTTGATAAAGAATGTAGGAAAATTATGGAAAAATCATTAAGCAAACATTCGAGTCACATGGAGAAACCTAGAGATGGCAATTAAATGATTTGTAAAGAAGAAATGGATAATGCACAAGATTTCAAAATTTAAATGAACTTCTAATCCACAAAAATATTTTAAATATTTTGAGAAGTTCTTGAATAAAAAGGGAGCAACAAAAAAATTAATACTGGCCCACTTCTTTTATTTGACTTTAAAGTCACTAACTCATTCTTGGTATATACATGTCAAGAACATAAAGGACAAACAAAGGACTGGGATAAGCTATTTTTTTTTTTATTAAATTCTTTACATTTTGTGATCAAGGTAAAAAGACACATCAAGTACATAAAAGGATCCAAAATATTGTGACATTCCCAATTGAAAATGCACAAATTAAAATTAAGAGCAATAGCTTCAATATGACACCACAAGATGTTACAAATAATTGGGAACTTGTCAGGTTCATAATACAAGGAATAGTAAGGATACCACAAAAAAAAATCATCTTCTACACATGGAAACAATTGGTGTAAAGGGATGGAAAAGGAACCAAGGAACATAAAGGTGGAAGTGGAAGAAAAATATAAGATGTTAATCACTAGAGATATAACACCTTGAAGAAAAAACCATATAAAATTAGATTTATTGATAAAATTAAGGTAAAAATGAAGATAATTCCATTAATTTGGAAGTAGGATGTGTAGTTGAATAAAGGGGTTTCATAAAATATAATCCCATAAGTAAATAATAAGGGAAAATACTACAATATAAGCATGTGACAAAAACAAAGAGGTGTACTATAAATTTTCACTAACATAGATGAACCATGGAAAGAAAATCAATCATGATTAACTATTGAAGGATACAAGTGATTTCACTAGGTTGTCTTGAGGACAAGAAAATGTTCTAGTCATGGGGAGAATGTTGGTAGGATATAGAGGGTTGTGAGGCATCACAAATGTCATTTGGGTCATTTCTAGACCCACATATCCATTCTATACCACTTAAATAGCCTTAAAATACCTATAATATGGCTAAATAAGCTATAAAAGTGTAAAATATTATAGAGAAAAAAGTAAATTCCTAGGAATAATATAAATAAGTGTTACTATGAAAGGATGTGATGGAAAGAAATTATGAAAAGGAATTAAGATGCTATATAAAGAAGGGAAAAGTGAGAGATAAGGATGTGAAAGAGTGTGAAGCCATATGGAATATATGTGAGAATAAGGAAGAGTAAAGCAAGAGGAACTAATTATAAGACATGTATAAGACATGAAAAAATATTAATATATGATGTTATGGATGTATAAATATTAATTTGTATGTCATTTATTATAATTTGGATTATACTTATTACATATCTAAGTTCTCCCTTTTTATTGTATTACATCAAGGTTTACTCCATATAACATAATAGTAAACCTTAGACTTTGGTCAAGGTTATTTTGTCAACAAGGTAAGAAAAAAGTCTAGATAACTTCTAAGTGAGCTTAAGTGTAGTTTAGTAGGACTTTACTAATTATGCTAAAAGATAATTAGTTTGAGAATATCTCTTTTCACACTAACAGTTAGCACAAAAAAATTAAGTCAACTTCTCAATTGGGCGATTTCAAAAATATTCAATGATTAGAAGCAATAAATTATATTTTGAGGATAATTTGGCAGAGAGAGGAGTTTGTGTGGGAGCTTTATAGTAGCTTGTATCTTTCAGCACATACCTAGAAAAGGGTAATAAATTTTCAATGTAAGGAGCAAAATTGAAGCAGCTGATCTTTGAGCTCAATGGTGAGTGGATTTTTACCATAATGAGTTGTGTGTTATGATGATAAGGTTTTCTCAATAATGATAAAGGATCAATTATTTTCATTAAAATATGTGAAAACAAATTCCAATGATTTTATCAGTAAACACAAAACCCAAGCATACCTACAATATTTTTTATGGGGAGTGATTCCCATGTGGATTTTAAATTATTTTAAAAAATCTGATTTCTAATGCAAGATGATGTGCACCATAAAGGTTTGTGTGGTTTTGAAGGTCTTAATTTGGTCTTAATGTTAGAGGATTCACCCCTCGATCCCACCCTGTATCACAAAAACGTATTCCTTTAGAGAATATTGAGGGTATAATAATCTAAAAACTATATTTTTAAAGAGATTAGAAGCAATAATCACATTTGAAGATAAATATTAGAACCAACAATTTTGTTATGGAACTTTTAGATTGGATTCAATTGTCCATTATGTAGGAGGTGAAAGAGGCCAACATAAATTTGCTACAACAAACATACATACACAAACGTACATAATCCTTCTTCTATTCAATTTGGAAAAAAATATATTATATGTTGATGCATCAATGAAGAGGTCTTAAACTAGGCCAATTTAGATTCTCCTCATTTATAAATTGTGTTTCAAACAATCAGAGGAAAGGTTTTATAAAGAGCTTGTAGCCCCTTAAAAATAAATTATAATAGAAAGCTAAAAAATAGTAGATAAAATTATGAAAATAATTTCATTTTTTAGGCAAAAGGTGTAGAAAACCTATAATATTATTTGTTGGCATCCTACAATGATCTCATAACTAAGCCTTTACAGCCTTGATTAAGATATTGGACATCTAACTTGAATAGCCATTCAATCATCACGAAGGTGCATTTAACTTGTCAACCTAGGGACGTGAACTTGAAATGGGTCAGCACTGCATGTGCACTAGGGGCTCAAGTAGTCATTGCATGCTACAACTAAGAAACACAATATTGAAAGTAAATTGTTGAAAGGAAATAAAGAAAATGCTTAACATCAACCAACAACTATGATTAAGCTGAAATGCAGAGCAAGAATGAAAATATGTGTGACAAACATGGACTACTCTGTCTGCTTTGGCTGCAAGAATAGTCACAGAATGGAATTCTAGTGGCTACAGGAATAGTCAATGCTAGATTTCTAACTAAGTACAAAACAGTAAGTAATATTAAATTAATATTAAACTAAGAAGACAAATTACTCACCTAGTGGCTCCCCTTGGATAAGTATCCTCTAAACTAACAAGAACTTAGATGCTCGAACTCAAAACTTTATTTTATTCACTGTAAGTCATGCATAGAAAGAGTAATGCATCTATATTACTGAAGCTGGAGAATGAGAGTACAATGTCAAATCATGCAACCTCCTGAAGAAGGAGCATCAAATCATTAATTATACTATAGCTAAACAAGGAAGTCAACTCCACGATTGGGAGGACACCATTTAGGGAAAATAGGGGAAAGTGGAGTGATGGAAGTTACACATGCATGGAATTTGGTTAGACATGCAAATCAAGCACAGATCCAACACAACAATAACACTCGTGCATGCTTGATCATTAAGGTCCACTACAAGGTGGTTACGTTCAGTTGCATGGAGAATCTTTGCTGCCGGCTGCCTTTGACTTGGAGCAATTTCTCAGCTGGACGTTATGGTGCATGCCTAGCTAGCAGTTTCTTCCTTAACTTGGCGTATTAAATCTACAGGCCAAGGTTAGTACGCATAATAACTACACATCAATAACCACTCAAATGAACATTCATTAATCACATGCAAAATCAATATAGATGACCTACATATTATGCCAAATATCATTAAAGCTTGCAGGGATAGGATAATGTCAAATGTCAATGATTTGAGGGAAACATTAAGCCAATAACAACACTTAAGCATTAAAATCCATGACATCTATGAGCAAATAGACTATAGATTCTACCCAAAACTAGACCAAAAACTAGGATCATCACAACCCCCAACCTAACGTCTTGCTGGTCCTCTAGCAAGGGAAGAGTTGTTCTTCTGCCAGGTCAAAGCTTAGTAATTTGCAATTGAGAGCTATCCAACATCAGTGGCTGCAATACATGAGTCAAGATCCCAATAGAATCCTCCCAATCTGTAAAACCTGTCCCATCTTTTCCTTTCTACAACAATATCACTCTAGTAGAATTTGAAATTTGGCACAATCCACATGAGCATGGGTGGTTGAAAAGTCAGGGGAAGCCAATGCCATCCTTGAGTTATCCCAATCTGAATATGTCTCTCAATTCTTTTTAATGTTGCAGCATAATTGTGGATGGAATGAGGCTCAACCCATTTCAGCTCATCAGTCAAACTATTTCATCTTTGGGATAAACATCTCCTCATGGTTTCCTCCTTTGTTGCTATTTTTACCTCATACTCAATGTAAACTGCCTCAATCCAAGGCATAATCCTATTTCCATAACTTGGTCTAAGTAGTATTCTATGCCATTCTTTGTAAATATCCTTTGGTTGTTTGATTTAACTCTAACAGGTAGAGGGATATCGAACTCCAATTGTTTATAAAAACCATTTTACTGTCCCCAACTAATCTCATTTTGCACCCAAGACATGAATGCTCTCAATTGAACATATCCAACATACAACAATGGGTTCCAATCATGGTCTTTTGTGAAAGAATAATTATGCAAATAAAATTCACATAGCAAATTCTTCATTTCAGGGGAGGCAATCTGATAAAAATTGAAAAATTCCATAGGGGTGTCAATAGAAGGACTCAAACCTGAGGCATTTCTTGACATATTAAAAGAGAGATACTTCTCTTTCAGGAGCAAAGCATAGATCCTCGGGGGTTTTCTACATGTTCTAGAATCTTTGGCGCCAAAGATGCCATATCATCTACCCTCTGCTTTAGGATAGCAATTTCTGCATCTTTTTCCTCAATTTTTTCATCCTTCTTTTGAATTTCCTCCTTCAATTTCCATCTTTCCTTTTTCCATTCTCCCTCCCTTCTTTGTATCTCTTTCCATAGATTCAAGATTATTGCATGTACTATAAAACTAGGAGGATTATGAATGCCTACCAGTCTTTTTGTTGATGGATGCTCCTCATATAGTACTATTTTCATGGACTCAGGTTGTCTAGTTATCTCTGGCTGTAAGGGTGCTGTTTCTTCTTCCTTTTATTGCAGGGACTCTTGTTCTTGTAGGAATTCCTGCTCTGGTTCTGGTTGTTGCTACAGGAATTCATGCTACAAGACCTTTTTCTCATGCTACAAGAAGTCCTGATTTTCCTCCAATTCTTCTGCAATGCTAGCAAGATTGGCCAGTGTTATGTTTGTTGCTCTCTTAAATATGTCTTCTTCTTCTTCAACATGCTCTTGCTCCATTGGAGCTTCAGGGTCCTCATGTGAGGTCTCACCAAGTTTAGGGCTTTCCTATAGAGGTGTACTAGTCGTAGGCCCGACTGGTCTTGATTTCCTGGGAGGTCTCTCACACTTTACTTTGGCTGTAGGATGAATAGTATCAACCTTCCTCTTCTTAGAACTTGGCACTTTTATTTCTATAGGCTATTTTTTATCCTTCCCCTTTCTCATTTCTACCTGTCTCTGCTGTGCCCTAGTTTTCATGAGGGTTTCAAGTGGAACTTCATCATTAGAATCCAAGGGAGAGCTTTCTTTTGCTAAGTGCTTTGTTTCAGAAGAACTAATTTCTATGGTTTCCTTTGCTGCATGAGGATTCATGCTAGATCCAAAACCAAAGGTTGAAGCACTAGGAATGGCTTCAACCGTGCTTACTCTCCTGCTAGATCTACGAGATCGAGGTATAGCCCTAGGTGGAAAATGCTCAACATTGACAAACTCTTCTTGGCGATAATATTGATCAACTTTAATAAAATCTTCCCAAGTCATTCTAGAAATATCACATAGATATTTTTCAATTATCAATTTAATCAAGCAATGGTGGGAAACATAATTATCCCTACCTTTCTGGGTCTCAGTTGCCATGATTGAGAGAAGATTATACAACACATTGGGCACATTCATCCTCCTCTCGTGCCTCAAGTGATTCAAAATCTTGAAGTGGAAAAAATGCAAATTTGACTGGCGACCTTCACAAGTGATGTATTTGATGACATACACAACTATCTATTTCCACAGCTTGGGCAAAGACATTCTTTTTGTGCCCTACTTGTCTATGCTCAATAGGGGATTGTTTGGCTCTGCGAATTCAGCCCTGGCTGACATGGCGTCTCTGGAAACAAGGTAATTTTCACCATTAGCAAGTAACCCTGTAACCTTTGCAATTCTCTCCTCTGTTGCCACAACTTCTAACCCTTTTACTGTGGCTTTTCCTTCTAAAAATGTCTAGGCAAATTCAAGGGAAATGCCTTCATCAAAACCATCCAACTTCAAAAAGTAATCTATCCATCCACAATTTTGAAATTCGGCCAGGCATTGTGCATCTTGCAATAAAATATCATGCACCGTAGGTTTGTTTCGAATTAACCCACCTCCCATTGTCTATAATCAAACAAATACTTAGCAACTTCTTTTCCTGTAATTCCCCTTCTAAAAATCAAATGTACTTCCCTGCAGTGCTTGCTAAATTCTAGTTCCAACGTCAACTAAATTTCCTTTCTTTTGTTTTTCCTTTTTCTTGCAAATGGCAAGAAAAGGAGTAATAAAGGGAAATTATGATAGGGAGAAATGGCGGCTGTAGTTTATTGTCACTTCATGCATGCAAGCCATTCTCTTACTTGGATTTCAAATCAGCCCATTTTAAATTTTTTGACGCAGTCTAATATGATTTGACACATGGACAATAAAATATTTGCATCTTTTTCATTCCCTTCCCCCCAACCTAAATTTGGGCATGTGTCCACACATGTGAAATGGGAGTGGCGATTGACAAAAAATGATGGAATTTCTGTGAATACCTATACTAATGTACAATGATTAAATGAACGTACTTAAAAGATGATTAAAGATAGAAATTAATGGAAACATATCTGAATGTGTGGAAGATTTACTGCAAAGATCACGAATAAAGTAACACTTGCCTTGTTGGCAAAATGAATTGAGCAATAAATGAAGATGAGGTGGAATGAGGTGAGGTGGAATGAAGTGATGGAAGAGAGAGAAAGGTGGAGATGGATGGGTGGATGGGCGAATGACGAAGAAATGGACTTCCATGTAAGTGAAAGTATTTATTATGGAAAGTACGTACCTCAATTAGGTTGGAGGGACACTAGGTCCACCACCTTCGGTTGTAAGAAGCTCTGAGTGCTGGGTGAATTGCTACAGGAACTCTTCTTTAGAAGATGACTTATGATATAATTTGAGGCAATGACCATTGACAAGTAATTTAAACCTGATAGGGTCAATGGTGGTAAGCTGAACGACTCCATTGGGAAAGACCTCAACAACTTTGTATGGTCCTAGCCACCTTGTTTACAATTTTCCTACATTGTCCTGGTATCTTGAATCATAGAGCAAGGCCCAATCTCCTAGTTTGAACTTCTTGTCGTTGATAAATTTGTCATGCCACTTGATTCTCTAATTCTGCACTACTTCTGTATGTTGCAGGGCTTCTCTCCTTATTTCATCCAAAGCATTTTGCTGCATGATTATCTCTCTTTGTGCGTCAAAAATATCCATCCCTAAATCCACTGTAGTTCGCAGAGTTTTATGTTCAAATTCAATTGGCATCATAGCTATCTTGCCATACAACAAATCAAATGGGGTGAAGCCTATAGTTGTTTTCCATGTCCTATAGGCCCAAATAGCTTCGGGTAATCTATTTTCCCAGTCTTTCCTATGGATAGCTATTGTTTTAGTCAAAATGACTTCAATTTCTCTATTTGTCACCTCAACTTGGCCATTAGCCTGGGGGTGATAAGGTGTAGAATTTCTGTGCCTTATATTGTACTCATTCACTAGTGCTGCAACAAGAGTTAATGTGAATTGTTGCCCTTGATCAGTCATGGGCTTAACTTCTACCCATTTTGTTAGATAATGATTAGTGCATACCAATATATAAGACTTACCATTTGATGGAGGGTCAATTGGTCCCACAAAATCCAATCCCCACTTGTCAAATAGAGTAATTACTACCTGAGGGCATAGTGGCATCTCATTAGATCTAGTTGGTCTACCCATTCTTTGACATCTATCACATTTTCTGGTATATCTTCCTGCATCTTTGTGGAGTGTTGGCCAATAATACCCTATGTTCAAGATCTTCATTACCATCCTTTTGGCCGCAAAGTGTCCTCCACATGGTTCATTATGACATGCATGTAAAATGTCATATGTCTCATCTTCTCTCACACATCCTCTCATGACATGGTCAGGTCTAGTATAGAACAAGCATCCAACAATCCAAGAGAAAGGAAAATATTTTTCAATGAGTGCCCTTTTCTCTTTTAGGGACAAGTGAGAAGGAACTCTACTTGTAACCAAGTAATTGGCTATGTCAGCATACCAGGGTATTTGTACACTGAGAGAGAATAGATGCTCATCAGGAAAAGAGTCATCTATGGGCTAATTGTCTTCTGATATAGTTAGCCTTGAAAGAAAATCTGCAACAACATTAGCCTTCCCTAGCTTATCTACAATGGTTATATCAAACTCCTACATCAACAATAACCATCTTGCCAATCTACCTATGATCAAGGGTTTATTCATGAGATATCTAATTGTTGCATGATTAGTGTGCACAAATATTTGGTAGCCCATTATGTAATGGCTGAATTTGTTCAGTGCATAGACTACTACTAGCATCTCTTTCTCTGTCACTATATAATTGAATTAAACTCCTTACAAATTTTTGCTGACAAAGTAAATAGCATTTTCAATAGCTCCCTCTTTCTGTCCTAAGACTGATCCTATGGCATAATCTGATGCATTAGTGTGAATTTGGAAAGGAAGCTCCCAATTGGGTCCCTTAAGTACAAGAGCATGAGTCAAAGCTGCCTTCAAGACAGAAAATGCCTTGTCACAAGCTTCAGTTCATTGGAATTCAACATCCTTAGTGAGAAGGGTATACAATGGTGCTGCTACCTTGCCGAAATCCTTGATGATTCACTTATAATATCCTACATGACCCAAGAAACTCCTAACATCCTTCTATTTTGCAGGTGTAGGCAGATTTGTGATTACCTCAATTTTTGTAGGATCTACTTGAATTCCCTTGTGGCAGATGTAGTGGCCAAGAGCTACACCCTCTTGCATCATCATGAAGCATTTTTCACTATTTAAGGACAAGTTTTGATCCTCACATCTCTATAGGAATCTCTTGAGATTCTCCAATGCTTGATCAAAATCAACACCATGAGTGGTGAAGTCATCCATATAAATCTCCGTGCAATCATAAGAAATGTCTGAAAATATACTAATGACTACCCTTTGGAAAGTTGCACGTGCATTACACAAGCCAAATAGGAGTACCAAATAAGCATAGGTCCCCCATGGATAGGTAAATGTGGTCTTCTGGTCTTCTGGTGCAATTTGAATTTGGTTGTAGCCATTGAATCCATCTAGAAAAGAGAAGTATTACTTTTCTACAAGTGTGTCCAAAAATTGATTGATGAAGGGTAAAGGAAAGTGATCCTTCTTGGTGGCAGCATTAAGTTCCCTATAATAAACACAAACTCGCCACTTCCCTCCTTTCTTGGGGACAATCACTAATGGAGACAGCCACTGACTATCTGAAATGGGGTAGATAAACCCCACATCTAGCAATTTTTGCAGTTCTCCTTTCACAATTTCTCTTAGTGCAGGGTTAATCCTTCTTTGTGGCTGTCTTACCGGAGTGCAATCATCTCTGATATAAATTCTGTGGGTACAAAGTTTAGGATCCAATCCCTTCATATCATGATAATCCCATGCAAATGCATGCTGATGGGCCCTTAATAGATTTTCCAATAACAGTTGCTGCTCTTCATTCAATTTACTATTAACATTCAAATATTTTTGCTCTGACATCTGTACTTGTGTAGTTAACTCTATCATGGATGCTTCATTAATGTATGGTACCTTTAGTTTAGATGATCCAAAAATGTATGGAATGTACCTGTTGCTGTAGGAACATCGTCTACATGAAGAGTGACTATAGGAAGAACATCTATACAAACAACATTTGCAGGAAGAGTGGCTGTAGGAAGAACATATAGAAGTGTCCTGACCGAACTAGAAGATGATACTTCCTCCACTTCATAATGGTTCTAAATGATGTTAGTCAATAGTTCATCCTCATCTTGGAGCTACATGAAAGAGCTTCTGCCTAACATCATAAGCTGCACCACAGAATTGACTTCCTCGGTGTCTTCACCAACTTGTGGCCATACAAAATCTTCTTCATCATGAGATGGTTGAGCAGGTGGATAAAGAACAAACTTTTTAGTACTCCTTCTATCGGAAATGGTCATATCACTTGACCAAAATCCAATGTAGGCATCTGCAGTTGCCAACCAAGGCCTTCCAAGAATGATGGGATACCCACCTAGTGTAGCCTTAGGAGAAAGAACCATAAAATCAGCTAGATATTCCTAGGACTCTAGAATTACCAAAAGATCCTCCACTACACCATCAAACTTAGCAATAGAGCTATTAGCAAGCTGCAGGATAGTAGGAGTAGATATCATGCTTGCAATATTTAGCTGCTGCAGAATGTCTTTGGTCATTACATTGATTCCACCCCTAAATCAATCAAAGCATTCTTCACTTGAATCCCGTTTATGACAACTGCTACCA
>VDFB02354935.1:0-11876 GCA_007258455.2 Sequoia sempervirens
AGTATTTTATCCCATTGTTATCTTTATAGATATATATTTTATAGGTGTAATTATTATAATGATCTCAATATGTTATATTTTACCTTTGTAGATATATACATGTTTACATAGATGGATGTTATTATTATGATTTTGGAATTCTAAATGGTTGTTCGTTATCGTATTTTCATGATTGAATAATATGCATTAATATTGATTTATTATGAATGAAATGATATATAATGTATATAATTTTTTACCCTACTGGATGATTATGTATTGCTTCAACTATCATGCATAGTGTAGGTACACTTGATGTGTGACTTAAATGTGTAGGTACAAAATTATTTCCCCATTTGAATATGTAGGCCTAGGTTATTTCCCCAACAATGGAGTTAGTGTGTTCGGTAAACTCTATCACACTCAATTCAAGTGCAACATGAGTCCTAATTTTCTCATATGAGTCTAGATCTGAATTAGCAGCGATTCAAGAATTTGTATGTAGAAAACCCATAAATGTGTGATTATAGTTGTGGTTGTTTATTTTCTTGAAAACAAAAAAATAGGAAAATGGAAATGCTAGTTAAATATATTAAAAATTATATTCAAATTACTTCAATTAGTTTCTAATGTAAATTATGATCATTTATTTGGATGGGGAAATGTTATGCCCCTAATCCTATGTTGTGTATTGGGTTACGAGTAGTTAGCTTGTGGCTATCTTAACTCTTAAATAAGTTATATAATCATTTTTATAGTGTAATATAGATAGTTAGGTCATCATAGAGGTTATAACTAAGTATCTAAGTCAACATGAGTGGAAACCACGACATAATTATGTATTTATAGGAACTAGTGACAAGTTTATTGTCATCATAAATTGCAAAGTGTGTTCTAATTGGAGATATTTGGACATTTTCCCCTAGAAGTGTCTTGTTATTCTTATTATCATATATTTGTAGAATATTTCATAATATATTCCTCTCTTGTGCAAGTTATTTCATTACAAAAAATCAAGTTGTAATGATTGCACTATTATTTAAAGTGGGAGATGAGAAATATCTTATTAATAGATAAGTAATTTATATTATTTATTATCCTAAAAAATGAAAAGATATTCTTAGAAATTTTAAGATATTTTTTAGATTTGGTTTTGTTAGAGGAAAATTAGAAGAGGAAATAAAATAAAATAAATAAATAAATAAAAAGATAAAAGGAAAAGGCTTGGTCAATAGTGGCATAGTGTGATGGTTAAGTTGTGGTGTTGTTCTTGCCATCAAGGTTCAAACCCCACTAGGGTGTTATTGTTGAATGTTTAAATTGGGGATAAGGTCCCCCATTTGTAACCTTATCGGTTCATAGCTTCAAGTCAAAAGTGGTTACCCCTTTAAAAGGAAAGGCTTAGATTCTATTATTCATTCTCTCATTTGTGTAAAAAATCTCTCAAACCTTCTCTCATAAAATGAAAATAAATTAAAGAATATAGATTGGAAGGATTGGTTGAATGGGGAATCACATTAGAAAGGATTGCATAATGGTAAGGATTACATTAAAAATGCTTGTACCTCTCCAAAACCTCTTGAGTCCTTGAATTTTGTATTTTTTAAACTATAAGAATGAAAGGTATTTTTATTCATTTACTTAGTAATTCGTGCTCTTTTTTGATACTTTAAGATAAAGGAAAAGGCTTGGCCAATAGTGGCATAGTGTGATGGTTAAGTTGCTTTGGTGTTGTTCTTACCACCAAGGTTTAAACCCCACCAGGGTGTTATTATTGAATGTTTAAATTGGGGATGAAGTCTCCCATTTGTGACCTCACCAATCCATAGCTTCGGGTCAAAAGTGTTTATCCATTTAAAAAAAAGGAGAAGGCTTGGATTTTATTATTCATTCTTTCATTTTTGGAAAAACTCTCTCATAAAATGAAAATAAATCGAGGAAGATAGATTGGAAGGATTGGTTGAATGGGGAATCACATTATTGCATTGTGGTAAGGATTGGATTAAAAGTGATTGTGCCTCTCCAAAACCTCTTAAGTGATTGAATTTTGCATTTTAAACTACAATAATGGAAGGTAATTTTATTCATTTTCTTAGTAATTCAAGTTATTTTTTTATGCTTTTCCATGCTCACTCCAATGGTTGTGTATGACTTCAAGTTGTAGGTTCAATTATTGCATTCCATTGAGTTTTATTGTTATGTAAATATTAAAAAATATCCATTTTAAGCCATAATTATGGAAAAAAAATTAAGAATACTTGAAATGTAATTTTTATTTGAAAAGAATGATGTTGTTCATATTGGAATCAAAAGGGCATTATTTGATTTTATAATTTCCCCTTAGCTAAAAATTTAAAAAGTTCAAGGTTCATCAATGGTGGAATTGAGAATTTTATAGTCTTGCATTAAAAAAATATTTAAAAAATTTCAAATTTTGAATGCATATAAAATGGGGGAAAACATGTCTCATTAATATTTTTCATTTAGAATCTTTTGAGACTATCTAAAATTGTTATTCCATTTTTGTTGTATTTTCATGCCACACTTAAATAATGATTTGACATGTGGAACCTAGGATTTTGAGGTATAGGGTGTAGGACAAGAGTGGCTCTCAACATTTTCCTAAGTCTAAAAGTGACTTGAATGGTTACAATGGACTTGAGAACTATTAATTAAGTAATAATTAAACTTTATTGGGTAAATAAAATGAATCAAGATGTTAAGTCAATGATATATATAAAGACTTGCAAAGGATCAATATGATATGTCAAGGACATGCCACACTCTAGGAGTTGGTGGATGTCAATTGGGTACCCCTCACATTTTGACTATGATTCATACTCAAGTCTACAAATCCATAACTTTGAGATGTTATGATGACAATTTGTGTCTTACCTCTAGAATATTCATCCTTCTTCTTGTTACCCAATTTTCACCTAAGGGGCTCAATCAAGTAGGGTAGCCCTATGTTTCGGTGTTCATGAGGGCCAGCCCCGGAGGGAACTTTTTCATCCAGGGTTACTTTTTCTAACTTTGTTTGCTTCAACACAAATGCGGTAGGGGAAAATGATGTTTTAATTGCTGCGTGGATTAAATGTGTCTCCCACAAGGGTTGAGCCTAGCATGTAGGTATTTAGTTTTGGGTGGGTTTTCATCTTATGTTTTTTCCTTGTTTTCCCCCTTTCCATTTTGTTTTCCCTGTGCCCTTTTTCTTTTTGTTCTGTAGGAGGCAGAGTCAGACTGAAACCAAACATTGGAACTTTCCAAAAGTTCCAGTTCCCGTTTTTGTTTCAGTTCCGGTTCCGGTTCCGCACTTGTGTGCGTCTCATTTTCTTCTTTGACCTTGTGTTTGACCATGGGGTGGTTGTTTCCATTTGTTTCTTTCTTCTTTCCTTTTTTCTTGTTTTTATTATGTTTTGGCAGACCCAGGATCGGGACTAAAACTGAACTTGGAACTTTTCCAAAAGTTTCGGTTCCAGTTTCTGTTCCGATTCCGCCCCAGCTGTGTTCCGCCCCAGCTGTGTTCCGCCCAGGATCAGTTTTCATTCCAATGCCGTTTATGTTTTGGCGTCCTTTGGTCTTTGTTTTTGTGTGCCTTGGGTTTTCATTTCCTTAGGCACTTTTCTTTGTTTTGCCGGACTCGGGATTGGAATTGAAACCGAACTTGGAACTTTTCCAAAAGTTCTAGTTCCTGTTTCTGTTCTAGTTCCAATCCTAGTTCCGCCCTTCTTTTCTTTGCTTTTTCGCTGCCGGAGGTCGGGGGATGTCTCCTCCTCTTTGTTCTTCCTTGTGTTTTTCTTTCTTCCTTCATGCCTTGTATGTTGTCGGGGGCCGGATCATAATGAAATCCGAACTTGAAACTTGATGAAAGTTTCAGGTCCGGATTTGGTTCCGGTTCCAGTTCCGCAGGCTGTTTGGTTTTTCCCCCGTTCCGACTCCGGTCCCGTTTTGATTCTCATCTCGACTCCGACTCCACCGAAGGATCCAAGCTCAGGAAACATTGAAGAGCTCATGATGATGTCTTTCCAACCGATGAGGTCTTGCTAAATAAGAAGAATTTCGGTAAGGGTTTGGTCTCGCCCGTAGCGTCCTCTGGAAATAGCGATGGACTTCGCGTCGAAAGGATATCGGTATGACTCTTAGCGCTCTTGTCAAATGCGTGGAGTCTCCGCGAAAGAATGGTGTCTTCGATGTAGCAGAACTTCGCTATGACCTCACGACCCGATAGCGATGGTCTTGGCGACAATTTTGGGACGCTCGCTGCAACTCTACTTGAGTTCACTATGACCTCTGCGCCCGACAATCTAAAGCTATGTTGATAGCTTCTTTGAAGGGCATAATCGCGTGGGGAGACATGGTTAATGTCTCACCAACGCATCGCGATTCTAAAACCGACCTTTGACTATCTTGGAATCTCATTGGCACAAATTCAACCAATCCCGAGAAAGTAGCTGAAAGGGAAAATCATAGGCCGGTTTGAATGATTGAATCCCTTGTAAAGAATGATTAATGAGATAATTGCGACATGGGTACATTCGATGAAGCAATGGCGTTTGAATCTGACAGGGTAAATCTAATGATGCTTCTCGAAGGGGGTCAACTTGTTGAAAGATCTGGAGTAAGAAGAAAGCCGAAGAAGAAGTTGTGAGTCACAGTAATACCTGGAATATTAACTGGCAAGGGTCGATAAGCATTAATGATAGTACCTCAGGGAATTCAAGGTAGGTTTGGCGGGGAAGTTCGAAGGTGGACACGAAGACCAGGAAGTTAATGTTGTAGTTGTGAAAGATCAAGAGGGTCTTTCCTGGGGCAACTCTTCACCGACATAGATAGCAAGGATACAATTAAATGCAACATTAACTTCATTCAAAAAGATCTAAGAACAAATTGCGGAGGTGTTTTGTAAGCCCTGAGGCGACATCTTTTGTATATAAGGTATTTTTTCCTCTTTGTAAGAGAGTTCTCCTTATGCTTTTCTGAAGTCTGTGACTTCTATAGTCCTTTCTCAAATTAGCAAACTTTTGTAACTCAATTTTGGAGATGAAATTTAGTAAAGACCTTGATTATTATTGATTTGAAGCTCTTGCCTACTTTCTCTTTGCATTTTTGTGTTCAGTCAGCTGATTGATCAAGCTTTTAGTGAGGTAATGTTTATTTCCTTCGAGCTTTGTCTCAGATTTTAGAACCTTTATGCAGAAAGTATGTTTTTTATAGGTTACAAATTATGTCAAAAGATGTAAAATGAATTTCAGATGTGAAATTAATTTTCCTTCTAGGAATCTTAGCACTAGGACCTGTTTGTGAAACACTTTTGCAAAAATATATACAGAAGTGAGTTGTGCAAATTTATCTTCAGTCATCGCAAGAAAGTGTATGAAGTCTAGTTTCAAATCCAAGTAATGATTAGGTGCATCACCATAGGGTTTAGTTTTAATTTTACAGCATTCTCCTTCTCCCTTTTCCTTTCAAAATTAATAGTTTTAGGTGATAGCACAAAGGAAGCCGGTCTTCTCCGGAGGTTGACCTCTATTTACAAGAAACCCACATCTTTAGAGGTCTTCCCATGTTACACTGAGGAGTTGAACATCAAGTTCAACAAGGGTGCAACTTCAGGTGATAACAGTTTTGGCATGCCCGGTGGGACTGTCCGAATCAGAACAGTTTAAAGAGTACATATTACTGCTAGTTTTTGATATGCAACCAGTAATTTTTGAGTCTTTCAGACTGATGACATTAGCATATCATGGCAACTCTGAGTTTGGGAAGTTGTAGAAAAGCCATTGTATTAATAAGAAATTTAGCATACTGAGGGATTTGGTGTCTACCTCAGTATCAGTTAGCCTTTAGAGGTAGTTTAAACAACACCTGGTGACTTCGAGTAAATCTACTGGTTTCAACAAGTTCAATGCTGGTATGTTTCAATTACAAGCTTAATATTCTAATTTTCAGCATTCATATGAGTAGAGATGACAGATTTTCATAGTCACCATGTATACCCACTTCAGTTTCATGAAAATCCTATCAACCAATCACCCTATTAGCCATATCAGGCCAATCATGCTCCTGGTTTAATCCCAAATAGCCATGCAATAGTAGCCTATCAGCATACTCAACATGCTTACCTCCCACCCACCCCTGCTCAGTCTTCAGATCCACATTTGGATGTCCAAAATCAGCTCCAAGAGGTTGATTATATAAAGAATAACATGAAGGACATACTGTTAGACATCGCAAGGTAGATAAAAGGGTTTAGGAGGCAGCATGAGTACGATCAACAACAAGAAGAGATGGCCTATCAGGCCTACCTTCATGGGAAGGAATTGGAAACACAAAGGAGACAGTTTGAGAATAGGCTCGAGAGAGAGTTAGCTGCAAGAGAGGAGCAAATGAAGCTTTTAATTGCTCAAACAAAGAGGCATGAGGTCCAAGTAGCTCCTTATATTCCACATCAGCCTGTTCAAGAGGAGGTTCGTAACTTTAAATTTCCAAGTTTCAAGCAAAGTGAGTCTCTTAACCCTTTTGAAATCAAGGTTCCAAGTTTTAGAGATGTTTTACCAATACAAGAGCCTATGCTGGTACAACCTGAATTTGTCCAGCCACATGAAGCACCTATTTTCCTTCAAGAAATTCAAGAGGTTCCTCAAGTTCCCTCTATTTCAATAGCTCAGTCCCTACAGGAGCCCATGAACTCTCATTTTTAGTAGTATCAAGCTTTTAGTGAGTAATGTTTATTTCCTTCGAGCTTTGTCTCAGATTTTAGAACCTTTATGCAAAAAGTATGTTTTTTGCAGGTTACAAATTGTGTCAAAAGATGTAAAATGAATTTTAGATGTGAAATTAACTTTCCTTCTAGGAATCTTAGCACCAAGACCTGTTTGTGAAACACTTTTGCAAAAATATATACAAAAGTGAGTTGTGCAAATTTATCTTCAGTCATTGCAAGCAAGTGTATGAAGTCTGGTTTCAAATCCAAGTAATGTTTAGGTGCATCACCATAGGATTTAGTTTTAATTTTAAAGCATTCTCCTTCTCCCTTTTCCTTACAAAATCAGTAGTTTTAGGTGATAGCACAAAGGAAGCTGGCCTTCTCTGGAGGTTGACCTCTATTTATAAGAAACCCACATCTTTAGAGGTCTTCCCATGTTACACTGAGGTGTTGGACATCAGGTTCAACAAAGGATGCAATTTCAGGTGATAACACTTACCATTAGATTTTGCATTCAATGTGAGACCTAACTCTCACTATGTGTATGTGTGATTGATTGAGATATTAGTTACATGTGTTTATACCTATGTTGAATGCTTAATTATTCACACATGTATATTATTTTGGTTAATAATACTCGTTGGCATGTGTATGCTATGATGGTTATACATATGTTTGGTGTGTGTATGAGCCATGCTTCCCTTGTTTTGTGTGAGTTTGTGTGCTTGTGCTCAAGTGACTATCTCATAGCCTACTAGGGTGAACCTATGAGTACCACATGGTTAGGTGGTTTAGTACTTCTATTATGGAAGCTATTGGATCAATTGGAGTGGCTAAGGATCATGTGCAAGTTGGAAAATGTTTCATTTCTTTATTATTATCTCAACTATAAGAATATTGTAAAATGTATAATTCAAGACATTTGAGTCCTCATATGTACATAATATTTAAATTGTAACCTCTAATTGGATGGATTTGTAGACATCCAAATTTGACTACTCCCAAATGGTCAAATTCATCCCCTTTATTCATCTATTTCATTGATATTAATTAAATGATTTATTTAGTTAATATTTCACCTTTTGCCTAATGTTTTTAAAGTATTTAATCTAATAATTAAATACTTTACCTTTCATTATTTCCTCTCTAAATTAAATAAATATATCAATTCATTTAATTTAGTCATTTAGCTTTTTGAATTTAAATCAATTTTAAATTCTCACTTTTCTCTCCCCTTGTCACATCCTCTATAACCCCCTTCTAATCTGGGTTAGGTTAATTAATCCATGATTAAGATGTGCACACCTTTAATCAAGATTAATGTCACATCCTCCATATTCTCCCACTTGCCTCTAATCCTTCATTAATTTTCTTAATCACCTATTTGCACAACCTTAATGTAATCACATGCCATTTATGTTATGTCCTCCAAGTCAACCTTTCATAAGTGTTTTCTTTATTTAGCCTTGACCTCTTCCCCATGTGAATTAAAAATTCATATTTATTCATCCAAGATTCTCCTCTTCCCTATGTGGGTCTCATGTGTCACATCACTCACATGGGACAAAGACCTTTATGAGGACCTTGTTTTGTTCTCTAGGAAACTCCCAATCATGTGAATTTTAAATTCACATTTATTCCCCCAACAACTTCCCTCATCCCCATGATGGTAAGAGAGGACTTTCTAAAATCTAGGTCACTTGTTAGTGCCATGACCCTCATATGGGGACAAAAACTTACTTTTTGAGGAAATCTCTCCTAATCCCAAGGTACTTGCAAGTACCTCCACCTCACATGTCCTCTTGACATCTCATATTACACATGGCAAGATGTGAAGACTTGTGAGTCCTCAACTCACCACAACCCTTCATCTTGTCCATGTTGGCAAAATCTTGATCGTCCAATTCTCTAGAGATTCTTCCCTTAAAATGGAAGATTTTCTCTCATTCAAAACATAACTTGCATTCTCATTTTCAAGCATTCAAGCTCTCATACTCTCAAGCATTTTGCAAGCATTCTCATCCACCATTATTGCACTCTTGAAGCTCCATTTTGCATCCATTGCATTCATCCACTCAAATACCCACCTTCATCATTTGAATCTCCATTGAATCTTCACCACTTTGCATATCATTTTAGATCGTTTGCCATCAAGGAGCACACATTCATCAACAATCAAAGGGCCAACCAAGAAGATCACTTGAGCAAGGTATAAATCTAGTTTTTATCTTTATTTTGTTTAAGTTCAACGCAACCCTATCTTGAGGCATTGAAGTGTTGTTTTCTTCTTTTTGCTTTATTTTTTGCATCATTTAGGATAGTAAAAATAATGTTGCATCACAGGATTACAATCCACTCACATTAGTGGTGGCAGAGCTATCATTATTCTTATAACATCTCGACATTAGTGTTGAATGTGCATATCATTTCATATGCTTTTCTTCTTTCTAGTTATGTTGGTAAAATAAACTTAGTGCATTTTTAATTTGGGCTTAAATGAACTTATTGTGTTAGAAGAAATTTAATTGTGTGATCATTGGGATGTTAGATATATTCATTTCCTTAGCTTGTGTTTATGGACATGAACCTGCCATAGAGTGGTGTTATCATGTCATTTTGGTTCTACTTGCGAACATAGAGTGAGTGGGGTGTGTTTGGAAAATTCCCTTTCATCCCTTGTTCCCTTGAACTCATGTTAGAGTTATGTATAGACCTTCCAACCTTTAGGAATTGTCTCTTATGTTTGCTCATGTTTCAAAGGTCAAGTGTGATTTTTTGCCTTGGTCTCCTAATCATTTGTAGGTGTTCCTAGGCTTTTCTTGAGTGATTTTTTTGAGAGTTTAAGGCATTGTCTTTGAGTATGAGACCTAGAATTGATTATTCATTTAGTCTCTAGTCAATAATATAATACTAGAAAATAACTACATTGTAAAAAACAAAGCCTCTAATGTAAAAGTAGGACTCCAACACAAGAATATGACTCAAATGCTAAAATTGGACTTTAGCACTAGAATTGGACACTTAATTAGTGGTGCATTGGTGTCCTTCCTAGGTGCTAGTATCACATCTAGGTGTTAGCCTCTAGCGTGTTGTATCCTTTGTTTGTTAATAACAGGCATTTCAAGTCATTTTCTAGGGAAAATTTGTATACAAAATTTGTTTGACTTGGTATTTTGATTCACCAACATCATCACCACTTTGGTAGTTGATATAGAATTTATTCTATATTTGTCATTAGGAAGCATGCCTTTGCATTAAAATGACCAATTATCATTCCTATTGGTGGAGGGTGTGTACCTCCTAGTGGAGAAACCTCTTGTAAAGGTTTTTCCCTTGTGTTTAGGTGTTGTTTGGATGTTAGAGTTGATGAAATTAGTTATCACCCTCATTGTACTCCATTTACAAGAAATTGACAACTATTTTTACTAGTGGAGATATGTTATCTCCTAGATATCCCACCTCTTTCTTAGGTTTTATTTGGTCTTGTGAGAACCATTGGATGTGTTTAGGAAGTGGATTCAAGGTATATGATTTCCTCATCCTACTCTTGTTTTGTGTTGGTGTAGGGGCACCTTTGGGAAAATATTTTCAAACAAAGTTGTTGATGAGTAGGCTCCAAGGTGTTTTGAGTCAATATGCATTAAATAAGGTCATTCAAACCATTTTATTTTTTAATGAGTCATGTTAGAGTCAATTAGGTTATTAGGAGGTCTAATTTGCAAAATATTGCTAAATAATGCAAAAAAGTTGCAAAAAGGCAGATTTGTGGAATGCCAATGGTCAAGAAAATCAAGAGGAATTTTTTGTTGGTTAGTTAGTTTGTTTTTGGAGGGAAAGTGTTTAAATAGGTGGAAATCATTGTTGTAAATCTCTCTTGAAGATTTGGAAAGAAGAAATCAATAAAATATCTCTGCTTTTACTATTATTTCTGTGTTTCTTTTGTTACTAGCTAGTGTGTAGTCCGTACAGTTGATTCTTGTTCAAAAAGTTTTTAAAATATATTGAATACACGTGTTAGCCTTCAACTAGTAGTGGTTTTATTGAATTCTATTAAAGTTTGAGGGCTTTAAAAACAAATTTTTGAGAACGGTTGTGTATTCCCTATTTTAAGGGTTTTGTTTTAAATTTGAAAATGGACCCATTCCACCTTCTATAAGCATTGTACCTCATTGGAATGGTTTGTATTTAATAGGAATAGGTGTGTATATGTTCCTTGTGTGCAGGGGAGGCCATTTGATGGTGTGGACACGAAGCCCTCGAAGAGAAAATTATGATTTTTAAGTGTAAAAGAGAGGTTTGTGAGTGGTAAAGTGGAAAATCCTTGAGAGAATTAGTTTTTGGTAAAATTTTGAGTTTGTGTAGACATATTAGGACCTGATTGAAGTGGTGGCAGGGTTGTTAGAGGCCTGGAAGACTTACTTTCAATAAACCCCCATGAAAGTTGCTAAAAATGAGGGTTTAGAGGTTATGTGACTTGCTAATAGTTTCCCCTAAAGAAGATGGTGAATTTGGTGGTTTTGAGACCTTTGGAATGCTTCCCCATTGAGTTTTGAGATTGATGGTAAGTTTGGAATACACTTCCTTTGAAAAAGTGACCTAATTGGTCAAGTTGTTTAGTGTAGGGAGCCAAATTTTATGGTGATGGTCCAAAGTGACCTAAGAATATTTTGTGGTATGTTTTTTTGTGACCAAATGGGTCTTTGAAAAGGTTTTGGTCCTTAATTGAAAGGGCCTTCTCTAAAAGATATACTCGATTCATGAAGGAGGCAATACTACAAGGAATAGTGAAGGTTTGATGTAATAAGGTGAATCTAAAGATTTGTGACTTGGAAGTTGTTTTTGTTTGAAATTGTGTTGTTTGGTTTGAGGACCTCCCTTGATTGAAATCAATTGGTATTAGAGCAAAGGTACCAGATCTCTGAGGAAGAAGGTTGAAGTTTGTAGAAGAAAGAGTGGAAGTTGAAAAGACAAAGTTGTTAAGATGCCTCCAAAAGGAAAGAATGTGGCAAAAGAGATGAGTGATTTGAAGGATAAGTATGTTAGGGAGATCAGATAATTGAAGGAAATATTGGTAGCTTTGGAAACAATCAAGAGAAGAGATGAGGTTGAAAGTGATTTAGATGAAGAAGAGGAACAAGAATTTGAAGATGTAGATGA
Source organism: Sequoia sempervirens (assembly GCA_007258455.2). Lineage (NCBI taxonomy): Eukaryota > Viridiplantae > Streptophyta > Pinopsida > Cupressales > Cupressaceae > Sequoia > Sequoia sempervirens. The sequence goes on from VDFB02354935.1 coordinate 11,843, forward strand.
AGAATTAGATCTAGAAGATTAGAGAATTGAAAAG
>VDFB02354937.1:0-13999 GCA_007258455.2 Sequoia sempervirens
TTGTGAAATAGCAAGGTTCTAGTTGTGTAGGACACAACACTATGCTCAGTTGGTAATCGTTAAAGGATACCCTACCAATCTCTTCTTCGAAGGGAGGGCCGTTCATTGTGAAATGATCGTGCGGGGGACCGCATTATAAGTCCGTGGTTGGCGGAAAAGCGCTCGAGTGATGTTTCTCCTCCACAGCAAGCGGCCGATGTACCAAGATTTGAAAGGACAGACTCCTGGACCTTCTTACTTCTATTTGTGCAAAAGCTTACGAGCTATGTTGTCATGTCCCCTTCTAGTTGACATCTCTCCGAGCACAGGATTAGCCTATTATGCGACCCTCGTAGGCTTATAGATTGGATAGAGGGTCTTGATGGAGCTTGGTTCAGCTTCAGTTGTCAGTATTTGATCAATTGGCTTTCGTTCGGGCTCATTCAGACACTTCTAGCCTGAGTTGCTATTTTTAGCAGTATCTGGCACTTAGCGTGGGACCCCTGCTATTTTTAGCAGTATGGATTGATAGCATTCAGAATCACTTCATTGTTCATCAACTTCAGACGGTTCGTGCATCGGGTATATATCGAGAGAGATATTAATATTTAATTGATTTAATTAAATATTAATTGTAGGAGCATTATAATATAAAGTTATAATATTTTATTATAACTTAAGTGATTTAATTTTGAAGGTAGCCCATCATGGAAAGGGAACGAATTTTGGCGATTATATTTTATTATTAAAATTTGGTAGGACTATTGAAATATTATATGAAAGGTTCAGAACTTTTAATATTCCTATTGACTAAAAGGAAATCTACACTTTTAAAGAATAAAGGAGTTTTGGCAGGATTCGAGCCATTATATTTATTATTTGATTGAAAGAATTGATCCAAGTTTAAAACCGAGCAAGGCACAGGTTTCGATCACGAGCATTGGGGAACGAGCCATCTCCAGTGAAAGCAATTCAGAGGGTGTGAGATATCATCTGATTTATTGCCAGGCAAGAGATTTCTTCATTCAGAAGAAGTTACAGAGCATCACAGATAATAAATTATTCAGGGGTTTTGATTTGCAAATTCATCAAGTGGGTTTATTTAGCTGAGGCGCCTATCTCTTCACATCTGGAGACCTTCAGAGGGAGCCATACTTTTTATCCATTCATTACTGCTGTATTCTGGCCGTACATTTCTGTACCTGGCCGTACCATTCAAGGGAAGCCGTACTTTGTCTTCAGAGCAAAGCGCCTTCATCTTTGGCAGTCTGACTCCATTCTCAAGGGCGCATATTCCTCTAGCAGTGGATTCTTCCTTCTGGCGCAAGGGAAAGTGATTAATCATCTCAGCCGTACCATCATCAGAAGATCATTTATTGCTGCAATATTACCAGGTTCTTCAATAAAAATCATTGCTTTTTAGATTGCATGTTAGTAGATCTTTATTGTAATCGTCTCAGAAGAATGATAAATAGATTGGCATCCATATTAGCAAAAGAATCTATCGTTTTCAGAGTTGATTTATTTTTATAGAATTTATTCTTTATTCCTTGCAAAATCGCATTATTGCATTTATGCTCAAAAACACCAAAAAAACCAAATACTGCAAAAACAAACAAAAAACAGATAGAATCAGAATCAGGGGGAAACAAGGGTTTCTACAGTGGTATCAGAGCTAAATCCTGCCATCCTGAGGGTTTAGGAGTCTTATGCAGCCAGAACAGGTTGGGTCTCACAGGTATTACACACGCAGACGAGCTCTGATTGACAGGCAACAGAGTTTGAGCAGGCAGTTGGAAAACATGGCTGACAGAACAGATGTTCCTAGAAATGATATTCCTCAAAACCCTAGAGATCAGGACGATGCTGAGGTTTTGCATGCACTCAGAGATTTACGTGCAGGTCAACGGCAGTCCAATGATGTATTACAACAGTTGACAGTAGCACTTCAGAGATTGGGTACTCTGAGGAGACAGTCACCACATCGTGACGACGAGAGGAGTGAAGCAGGATCTCGCAGGGCACCTAGGACAGCCTCACGGACAACAGATAGGCCCACTAGGCCTACTTTTGTGAGACAGGAGCCCGATGAGGCTATCGCAGGTGAGGAGTAGGAGGAGATGTTCGCTGATACACTTATGGCAGCGAATGAGGAGTGGGAGTTGATACCGCCGAAGGTCAGAGAGAGGATTTCTTTTGAACGATTTGTCACACAGAGGTGAGAGCACCACAGAGGTCGACTGGATTGGAGACCTAGATACTAGAATCATGACTTGAAACATGCTACGAACAGGCTCAATTTAGCAATGTTCGATGGTAGTGGTAAAGTGACAGCTCAGGCATGGATTAGTAAGCTGGACACATTTCTCACATTGCGCCCGATGGCTGAGAGAGATGCTATCAGATATGCAACACTGCATCTTGAGGGGGTAGCTTACGACTGGTGGCACCATGGTATGGTGACGCTACAGCATGACAGGATCACATCATACCAGGAGTTCGTTGACAGGTTGGTAGAGCGGTTTGACAGGAAGGATCCAAAATCCTACTTCAGAGACTTGGCTTAGTTGAGACAGAGTGGCAGTTTGGAGTCCTATATTGGTGACTTTCAGAAGTTATCAGTCATGGTTCCGAACATTTCAGAGAGGCGATTGGTAGTACTCTTCATGGAGGGGTTGACAGAGCCACTGAGAGGTTGGATCAAAGCCTTTGATCCTCCTTCATTACAGGAAGCGATGAAGAAGGCTCGTAGTATGGAGTTAGCAGCACCATCTAGTAGATTTAACTCCAGAGGTAATTCATCTTTCAGGGACAATAAGGGTTTTAACAAAAACAGAGACAAGTCACGATTTAACGAAAAATCCTTTTAGAAGCGATTCAAAGGTAAATTCGCGGCCACCACCTTTGGATCGAGAGGCCCTTAATAATCTGCAGCGAGGAAGCTTTCTGCAAAGATATAGCCAATCACGGTGTCCTCTAAAGACCTAAGAGCCAAAACCGTCCCGAGTGATGTGGTATTCTGAGGATTGGTGAGGAGAATTAAAGACGTAGGATAGTTACGAGGATTTGAGAGCAGGCTTGAGCCTAAAGGCGGGGCATTCGAGCCCCGGTCTGAGGAGGCAGCCTATCTAGCATTTAGCGAGGAGGGCTCATTGAGGTTAAATTATGAGGTTAGCAAAACTGAGAGGGTCATTACCCTACTTGATACAGGAGCCACACAGAATTTCATAGATGCTAGATTCGTTGAGAAACGCGGACTCATCACTGAGGAGTTCGAGGGAATTAGAGTTAAGGTGGCCGACGGGTACACTCTGAGGTGTGAATGCATGATCAAGGATCTCCCTTTACGCTTGAACAATTATGAGTTCAAGGCTGATTACTATTAGTTAACATGGGAGATATTGATTTGGTCTTGGGCATGAAGTGGCTTCATTCACTTGAGGAAGTCACTCTTCGTCTCAAGGACATGGAGATCCGTTTTGCTGTTGACGGGAAGACACACATCCTAAAGGCAATACGGGACAGCAACATCCAAACAATTTCTTTTCGTCGGATGGAGAGACTCATGCGACACGACATGGTAGAGTGGGCTGCCGAGTGCACATTGACACCTATACAGGAGAGACAGCAAAAGACTGAGTATCATCCGGACATTCAGCAGTTGAGAGTCAAGCATGATAAGGTATTCAGTGATATTCCACCAGGGAGACCTCCAGACAGGGGCATTGAGCATATTATTGAGCTTGAGGAGGGCGCTAAGCCTGTTATGATTACGCCCTACAGACATCCTAAACGGTTGAAGGATGAGATCGAGAAAACGATCAAGGAGTTACTTGCTATGGGTCATATTCGGCCTAGCAAGTCACCATTCGCTTCTTCAGTTGTTTTGGTAAAGAAGAAGGATGAAACATTACGCATGTGCATTGACTACAGAGTCCTGAATAAGAGGACGATCAAAAACAGGTATCCGATACCACGTATAGACGAGCTTATTGATGAGCTCCATGGTGCATGTTACTTTACCAAAATTGACTTACGGTCGGGGTATCATCGATTAGAGTTATTGGCCGGACATAGAAACGCCTTGATTTGTCATTGTGGGACGCCGAGTTATTAGTGATGCGCATTTTCGCTCACTAATGCACCCTTTACTTTCGATCGATGAGCAGGGGTTTTTCATTCCTCTTGAGGAGATTCGTGTGGTCTTCTTGATGATATCATATTCTGGCCGGGACATGGCCGAGGCGCGGCTCACTTGGAGACCGTGTTGAGTATTTTGGAGAGGGAGTCCTTGTACACCAAGGAATCCAAATGTGACTTGGGAATGACCGAATTGTTATATTTAGGTCATATCATCAGTGCAGGAGGAGTGCGGATGGATCCTGAAAAGATCTGCGCTATTATTGACTGGCCTACACCGGCAAACCTGACACAGTTGAGAGGGTTTCTAGGTTTATGTGGATTCTACCGTAGATTCGTGAATGGTTATTCACGACATGCAACCCCTATGACAGATTTACTGAAGAAGGGTGCATTTATTTGGACTCCTGAGGCACAGGAATGTTTTATGAAATTTAAGGAGTTGATGACTACATGCCCTGTTTTAGCACTACCCGACTTTACGAAGCCTTTTGAGCTTCAGTGCGATGCATCAGGTGAGGGCATTGGTGCGGTGCTTATGCAGGACAAGCACCCGATTGTGTATGAGAGCCGTAAGCTCAGAGGGCCAGAGAGACTTTATAGCATATATGATAAGGAGATGCTCGCTATCATGCATGCCTTAGCAAAATTCAGGCAGTATCTTGTTGGCAACAAATTTTGCATCAAAACTGACCATAACAGTTTGAGACACTTCTTGGGGCAGCGAGATTTTAATGATCGTCAGCAGAAGTGGGTCAATAAATTGCAGGCATATGACTTTGATATCTCGTATATCAAAGGTACACAGAACGTAGTAGCTGATGCTCTTTCACGCAGGCCATAGTTGAGCTCTATGGTTCACATTTCAGAGGATTGGAGGCATATGATTGTGGCAGAGTATGCCAAGGACACTTGGGCTTCCAGCATTGTTGAGGGATCGACGGTTGATACCAGGTATACACTTGTGAATGACTTGATCATTTACAAGAACATGATTAATTTGATCCCAGGGTCAGAAGTGAAGAACATAATCATGCGAGCCTTTCATGATGTACCGACTGCAGGACATCCCGGGTATTTCAAAACCTATAGACAGATACGGGAGAGATTCATGCAGAAGGACTCAAAGAATCGATGTTCTTCGTCCTGCACGTCGCGTGAGTGCCCGACATGCGGCCAGGACAATAGGAGAACCATATCCGCGGCCAGGTTTTCTTGCAGCCGCTACTGATTCGGCAGAGGAAGTGGCAATGTTTCATCGATGGACTTCATTCACGGGCTTGCCTACCAAAGCTAAGGGCGAAATTGCATATATGTAGTTGTGGATGACTAGCGGTATGCCCACTTCTTTTCGATCACCACAACCTACACAGCTACACAGGTAGCAGAGGTATTCTTTCGTGAGGTGTTCAGACTACATGGATTGCCTCGGAGCATCGTGAGCGACAGAGATAGTCGGTTCTTGAGTCACTTTTGGCAGGAGGTATTCAGAGTCTGTGGAACCGAACTTACGCCGAGCACCAGTTACCACCCTCAGACAGATGGGCAGACGGAGATTGTGAATAAGTGGGTGGAGGGATACCTCAGAAATTATATTGCAGGGCAGCAAAAGGCGTGGGTCAAATGGATACATTTGTGTGAGTATTGTTACAACACGACATTCCATATGACCATTTAGATGTCACCTTTCATGGCGTTGTACGGTTATGAGGCGCCGAGTTTTCTGGATTTGCTACTGAGCGATAGCAGAGTGCCGAGTGCTGGAGACTTATTGCAGGAGAGTCAGGATACTATGAAGGCTCTCAAGGAGAATATAATACGAAACCCACGAGAATCAATGTTAGCGTATGAATCAGAAGAAGGGCGGAGAGGCATTTTTGAAGTGGGTGACATGGTATGTCCTGTGCATTCACAGTCAGTCCTCTTAGGAAGAAGAGTGGGTGTGGAAAGCAGAAAAGCCATGATACGGTCCTTTAGGGATCCACGAGGCCGGGATTGGAGAGTGGCTTATGAGCGGGCTTCCGGTGACGAGGAGACGCACAATGTTTTTCGTATCCGCCTCAAGAGGCGTTGCGGGACATCGTGTAATTTTTAAATACCGCGGTTCTACCTCCCTTAGATGATGATGAGAAAGTTGATTTTAGTACGAGTCCATCTGCTGATCTGAGGGAGATAGTTCGTGGGAGACCCTATGCGAGGGAATATCCTGCGTGAAATGGAAGATTGCGGTGGAGATGCTACATGGGAAGCGGAACAATGCGGGCATGGGGCCGGGGTTGGCGAGGACAAAGCAATAATTTGAGGAGAAATGGCTGTGTATTGCGCTGGGCAGGATCCCAGCCTATTATCTGCGACCTGTGGGCGTCAGATTGGATAGAGGGTCTTGATGGAACTTGGCTCAGCTTTAGTTGTCAGTATTTGATCAGTTGGCTTTCGTTCGGGCTCATTCAGACACTTCTAGCCTGAGTTGCTATTTTTAGCAGTATCTGGCATTCAGCGTGGGACCCCTGCTATTTTTAGCAGTATGGATTGATAGCATTCAGAATCACTTCATTGTTCATCAACTTCAGACGGTTCGTGCATCGGGTATATATCTAGAGAGATATTAATATTTAATTGATTTAATTAAATATTAATTGTAGGAGCATTATAATATAAAGTTACAATATTTAAGTGATTTGGCTGAAGAGGTCGCCCATCATGGAAAGGGGGCCATTTTGACGATTATATTTTATTATTAAAATTTGAGCTGAGACTATTGAAATATTATAATGAAAAGGTTCGAACTTTTTAATATTCCCTATTATTAAGGAAATCACACTTTTCAAAGAATAAAGGGTTTTTGCTTGGGATTCGAGCCATTATGTTATTGAGTGATTGAAAATTGATCAAGTTTCATTAGAGCACGGAAGCCTAGGGTTTCAGTCTCAGAGCATTGGGGAACGAGCCGTCTCCAGTGAAAGCAATTCAGAGGGTGTGAGATATCATCTGATTTATTGCCAGGCAAGAGATTTCTTCATTCAGAAGAAGTTACAGAGCATCACAGATAATAAATTATTCAGGGGTTTTGATTTGCAAATTCATCAAGTGGGTTTATTTAGTTGAGGCGCCTATCTCTTCACATCTGGAGACCTTCAGAGGGAGCCGTACTTTTTATCCATTCATTACTGCTGTATTCTGGCCGTACATTTCTGTACCTGGCCGTACCATTCAAGGGAAGCCGTACTTTGTCTTCAGAGCAAAGTGCCTTCATCTTTGGCAGTCTGACTCCATTCTCAAGGGCGCATATTCCTCTAGCAGTGGATTCTTCCTTCTGGCGCAAGGGAAAGTGATTAATCATCTCAGCTGTACCATCATCAAAAGATCATTTATTGCTGCAATATTACCAGGTTCTTCAATAAAAATCATTGCTTTTTAGATTGCATGTTAGTAGATCTTTATTGTAATCGTCTCAGAAGAATGATAAATAGACTGGCATCCATATTAGCAAAAGAATCTATCGTTTTCAGAGTTGATTTATTTTTATAGAATTTATTCTTTATTCCTTGCAAAATCGCATTATTGCATTTATGCTCAAAAACACCAAAAAAACCAAAAACTGCAAAAACAAACAAAAAACAGACAGAATCAGAATCAGGGGGAAACAAGGGTTTCTACATATGTATGTAATTGTATTACTTTTGAACTCTGATTTATATTTGCATTGAAAATGGAATCCGTGTGGAAACATATTGTAACTTGTACGTATTTATCAATAAAGAAAGGAAAATTTTTATTATATCATCTTTGTTACTTGTTACCTTTACATGTATAAGGTGAGAATTGGAAAATTTCAATTTACGCAGGAAAAGGTCGTTACAATTTTCATCCTTCGTGAGGTGCAAAATGCGCCCAAAAAAGGCCATGTGAAGACAAAACAAAGAAAGTTAAGAGTCAACAATGCAAGATGGCGTTTGAAAGGTTTATCCTCCATGCATGCTCAAATGCGCCCAAGTGAGGGCATGTAAAGACAAAAATGAGGGAGATGAAAGGTCACAAGGAGGCGTGATAAATGTTAATCCTTCACACATGCTAATATGCGCCATGTTAAAATGAATATGATGTGAGGCGTGGTAAATGAGATAAAGGTGTTGAGGGTGAAATGATTAATGCTAGGCGTTGAGAATGTTCTCCATGGTGAATGAAGTGCGCCTAGACTTGAGAGATGATATTGCCATATGATAAAAATAATATCCTAGGCGTTGGAATTCTTAAAATGAAAATATCCTCTTGAAGTGTGAGGTGCGCCTAAGGGTGGAGATAATACGCTAGACGTTGGGATTTTAAAATGAAAGATATCCCTCATAGAATATAAAATGCGCCCAAGGCATTCAAGAAGAAAATTGTGACAAGTGAGTTGATAAATTTTTCCTTACCACAGGCAGAGTGTTTGAAGGTGAGTAAAAGGTTTCTAAGGCAAATTCAAAGTGCTGAGTGATTTTAAATATTTTTCTAAGTGTTATCAAAATTCCACCTCTCTAGAGGAAAAACGCCTAAGTTTGGTGAAGTCATGAAATTTCCTGGACACGAATGAATTTGCCGGAGATGAAGTCAGAAAGTGCCAACATTGCAGGATGAATTAGAATTTTCAAGTCAGAGCAACATGAGATGTTCACCGAGATGAACGGGATTAAATTTCATGGGGAATTATTTTTCCAAGGTTCAAAATTTAAAATTTTAGATGAACCCGTTCGTTGTATACCCATGAGTTCGACAAATTCTGAAGAAAATTTTCTTCTGGGTATTGAAGATTATCGATGAGGAATGGATTTTGAGGTCTTCCACAACTTGCCAAAGGTTCTGAGGTAAAGATTTTAAATAGGCACCAGGTTGATGAATTTCCTAAGGGAAATTTTAAAATTTTCTAAGGCAAGGGAAAAAATGTGTTAAAAATGCCTTGGGAGATGAATTTGAAAATAATCACCTAGATAATTTTTGATCAGATTCCTGATGAAAGCATTTCTTCTCGAGTCTGAGTTGGATGAAATAGCGGAGTGAAGTGCGCCAGGCAAAATACAAGATAGGTTGGAAATTTGGCTAAGGCATGAAGAATTTGAATGCAAAGTTGGCTAAGAAAAATGATGAACCCTTGGAGATCAGAATGTGAAAGTCTAGGTAAGTAAGTTGAGTTTATATTGAAGTGTTCTGATGCTCTTCTCCTTGCTTGTTTTGCAGGAGAAATGTCGAGACCAAATGATTATGACTTAAGAAGATGAAGCAAGTACTCCAAGATGACATTTGAACCTTGAAGGAAGAAAAGTTGCAAGAAAATGGCTAAGTGTTGAGGCTCAAGTGACAAAGAAGAAATGTTTTGAAAACTCAAGATGGAGAAAAGATTGGAAGCTCGAGCAAAGTTGAAGAACAACGTCAAGAAGAAGATCAAGAGCAGTGTGAACGCATTTCAAAGCGGGAATCTTCTAGAAGGATGGTGGCCATTTATTGCTCATTTATTACTCCACTCTCCTTTGTGGCGGTTTTTAGGGCGAATCTTGTTTAGGGCTGAGGTGGCACGATCTGGGCCATCCAGCTGATTGTAATCTAAGCCGTCTGTTGGACTTGGCCATCTATAAAAGGGGGAGTTCCCCTCATTTGTACCTCATTAGAAATTAGAGTTAGATCAGAGTTAGGATAGCAGAGAAGGAGTAGAGAGAAATTGATAGAGTAGAAAGTAGAGTAGTTTAGATTGAAAAGGAAGGAAAGTCTTCCCTTTGAATACTTTGTAAGAAGTTGTCGTGAATGCTTTCATAATAAACGAATTTTCATTGATGGTGATTTCTTCTTTGTTATGAGTAGTTGTCGAGGCTTCTTCGTCCTTCCAATTCATGTAGCAACTTGAAGTAGTTTAAAGTAGTACAATTTTCATTTCATGCAAGTAGTTTACTGTGGATTTGTGGTGTTCGATCGAAGTAGCTTCTCTTTATCCATACCACTAGCAACTTGTTGATGGTGAGTTTGCCTTGCGTGGTCAACTGAAAATCATTTGAAACTTAACTTCGATTGTGGTTCGTATGCTTGTATGCATCGTTGTGATGGTACATGTATGTTGAATTATAATCTAAATATTCTTCGTTACTCCTCTGAAGATTGCACCAATTTTGCTGAAGCTGTCCGATGCGAGGCTAGGTAAAATCCGGTTGAAGTCTGCTAAAGTCAAATTCCACATATCTTGCATTTAGATAGAACGTAAACTTCTTAGGCCCTACACTCATTTTAAATTCAGTTCATTTCTGGTTAAAATTAGGAAACTTGTGCTCACTTGCCAAATCATTCGAATTACATGAAAGCCCTTAGTCTGCTGTCTGTTGTCAACTGTCGAACAATTGTGTAAGTCCCCTTGAAATACCAGCAAAAATCACATAAAGCCAACTGAGACTATTCGCATTAAAGGAACCTTGGAGTTAAATGTATGATCTATCTCGCAATCTTAGCATGCAAGAAACTTTGTTCAAGAGAGGATAGAGTAGCTGTTGGCGACTTTATTCTGTGTTGGTGCGGTCGCAAAAACCACGTCAACAAGTACTCATGGAAGAAATTGGGAATTTTCTTGAGATAACTTGCACTGGGGAAAACTCGCAAGTACTTGGTGAACCGTTGAGTTTACAAGCCATATTTTTGAAATTCAAATGATACATTGTCTATTCTATTCTAGTTCAAAATAATCACATTGTGATTTTGATTTTCTATGTGGATGATCTTCTTCTTATTGGTAGCAATCATATCATGAACATAAGGGTGAAGATGGAATTACAAAATGGTTTTGGTGTAATGTCCCCTTCTTAGTTCTAAGGTTATCAGTGACCGTTAGGCTATTTTCAAAGTCCCGGAGGCTAAAGAAAGGAGTTTAGGGGATTCCAAGATTCTTGGAGGATTTGTGTCAACACTTTTCAAAGGTGTATGCAGATATTGCAAGAGAGTTTTTTGGGTTTTCTCTAATCATTGGTGGGCAATATTGCTATTTTTAGCACTTACTATTTTTAGTAAGTTTCAATGCAACTTAGTTTGGACTAGTTTGGAGTTTGGACACACTTACTAAAGACACTATTTTTAGCAGTTTGCTATTTTTAGTAAGTGCTATTTTGGGCACTTGGTCTTGGCAGTTGTGCAGTGCAGGGTTTCCAGTTTTGGTAGTGGTTGACAGTTTTAGTTTGGTGAGTTCTAATATTTTTGGCATATTATTCATTCACCATCACTTAATTCTTTGAAAAGGTAATTTTCATGACTTAAGTTATAAAGTTAAAAAATGATCCCCCCTTGTACCTCCACGCCTAGGTTTGATGACTTAAGTTGTTTCTAAAAAAGGTGAACTTGTATTTCCTAAGGTGGATGCCAAAATGAAGGAGAAAAATGAAAAATAAAATAAATTTAACATCTCTTGGAGAGGGGCATCTCATTTTGGAGGGAAAAGGCATTTCAAATTTGGAGCCCTAATTTCTATATAAACCCACCTTGTGCTCTCATTGGGGTTATGCTATTTGATGATAACGAAGTGATGTTCGAGTGAGGATTGAATCTTTCAAGGGCTTTGGAGATGACAACCTTCAAAGTTGCTCTAGTTTTGGAGTTGAGAGATAGTCCCTAGCTGGATGTGGGTGTGGCTTCATTGCAGGGGTCAGCATTGGAGCTATTGATGATGGTTTTCAGTTTTGCTTTCAGTTATGGCTTCTTTTGAGGTTTTCTAGCTTGGTATTTTGGTGTAAATCTGATTTTGCAGAGCTGTGGAGTGTTTGAGGTGGATTTTCTGAGTTCTCTATTTGCTGGCTGTACTTCTCCTATGCCTAGGCTGTACCACATCTTTGTTTCTGCAGGATGAAGCATTGAAGACCTTGTTTTGGGTACTGGCTAGTTAATTTCCTTGGCCTTGGGTGCCCTCTTTAGCCAAGTTGCAGATTTTTTGGTGAAGTGTGGGATATTTAGGAGCTGGTTGCCCCATTCAGCAGGGCCATACAGTTTGGGGGTTTCAGGAGTTTGGCTCGTGAAGTTTCTGCCCTTCCTCATCAGTCTTTGGAGTCTTTGGTGGTGCTTTGATCTGCCGTAAACCTTGCAAATCAATGGGGAGTTATTCTTTGGTGTTTGGGTAGCATCCTTGAGTGGCGTGCCACTTGGGAGCTTGCTGTTTGAAGTCATATCAGATCTGCAACTGTCATTTCATACCAGTGAGAGTTGCTGTTCAGTCCACTTTTAGACTTGCGGGTGCCATTGTTGAGGTATACTTGTTCAATTTTATCAAGGGCTAATTAATTCATGTGTTGGGGTTCTTTTTGGGGAGTTTAACATCATTTCTCATTGCAGCGGCAGTCTATGTTATTCTGAAACTATTTGTAATGAGCTTTCATTGTAACAACTAACACTGTTTCGGTAGTACCATCGGTGATTTAGCTCATTATGTTTATTGCTACTTACCCCACTAAATAAGTGGTTCCTTTGCTAACCCCACTGAAATAAGTGGCATCTCTATTTCCCACTGAATAAGCGGATGGTCTCTTTTATTTTCATGTAATTTCCGCTGAATAAGCGGATGAGCTCTTTCTTGCTTTCCCACTGAATAAGTGGAGGTTTCTTTTCATGTTTTGGAGGTTTCATACTTACCCCATTGAACAAGTGGTTACTTTAGTAGCATTTCTTTGTAAGCCTTGCCACTGTATGCTCTCACCTTGTCCACACTGGGATTTGGGTGATCAGAAAGTGGAAGGTATTGATTCCAGTTGATTATTGCTTATCACTCACGCCACTGAACAAGTGGTTGCTTTTCGATTGTTGCAATGTATTATCACTCACCCCACTGAACAAGTGGTTGCTTTCAAATTTTTTCAATTATTGCAATGTGCACCTTGCCACTGTATGCTCTCACTTTGCCCACATCGGGATCTGGGTGATCAAAAAGTGGAAGGTAGCTTATTTCAATTACTTAACTTTCATTGCTATTTTGGCCAAAACAACTGCAAAAATCAAAATTTTTGGGGTGTATATTACATTTGGTGTAGCAGATCTTGGTCTTCTTCACTATTACTTGGGAATGAAGTAGATTAATGTGGAAACAACACGATTATCTTCTAGTTTTAACTATAGTGCTGCATACTTTATAGTTTTAGCCCATTCTTAGTCCCATGTAAGGCGACTTAGAGTTATCCAATGATGGTGAAGGTGCTTTTGTTGATGGCACTATGCACAGGCAGTTGTTTGGGAGGTTGATCTATTTGCTGACCACTAGATCTGATATTTCTCTTGCTATTATGATTTTATCTTGATTCATGCAGGAGCCTAGGGATAGTCATTGGTGTGCAGCTAAACAGATTATTCAACAACTTTAGGTAACAAAGACATGGCCTTGGGTATTCTTGAAACAAGAATTTTTGACTTGTTGGATACTTTGATGCACATTATGTTGGTTGTGTTGATGATAAAGTTTACTTGCTATTGTATGGTGTAGTAAGAAATGGGGCATAGTGGTGAATTCCTCTATAAAGTTTGAGTACATTGCTGCTTGGGGTGCTTCTTGTGAGATTGTATTTTTGTGGCATATTTTGGATGATCTTTGGTGTTCACGAATTGCCCCTGCTCTTTTGCATTGACAGTTAAAAGCTATCAAGATGAGTAAGAATTCTATTTTCTATGCTTGCATTAAGAACATGTAAGTGAAGTATCAGACATTTGACATCTTCACCAAGCTTCTTGGTTGGCTTAAGTTTGAAATTTTTTGCAGGCGGCTTGGTGTTTGTCCAAAGAGCTCTCTGATCACAGGGGGTTTGCTGGATTTTTCTCCCAAGGCTACATTGTCTTGGTTTTAGCCTCTTAGGAATTATGTCTTTGTTGTACTAGGGGTGTGCATCTATTTTTATAGAGA
>VDFB02354938.1:0-44335 GCA_007258455.2 Sequoia sempervirens
GGAACAATTGATTAGTTACTAAGGAAGGGAGAAGTATTGGAGGAAGCCTTTACCATTCTGAAATACCTCATCATGATTATCAATTAGACATCTGAAAAAAATAGTATGATCATAATCATTGGGATTGTAGTGGAATCATGGAATAATTTTCTTTTGAAGATGAAGGAAAAGTATAAAATAATCTTCAAATAGTAGCTGTATATCTTCAAATTTTGGAATTAGTTTTTGAATAAGTAATTTTTTTGTTACACTTCATAGGGAAAGAAAGAAAATATTTATCTTTTTGTCATTGATGTCAAGGGGGGAGAGAGAGCAGTGAAAAATGCCTTATCAAACTTAGGGGGGGTTTTGTTAGCTATGGATTTTTGAAGTATTGAAGGTTCCGATACTTAGTCATTTTTCACTAAGTGTTGCCATCAATGCCAAAGGGGGAGATTGTTGGCATATGGCTTCTAGTATTTTCATTGATCGAAGTTGAAGTCATTGATTTGGTCCACACTACAGTATTTTACTATACTAGAAGACAAAGTAAAACATAGGGTATCCAACTAAAGTTGAATTTGTTAAGTAGTTTGCATTACCAATTTACTAGTTTTGGTTGTGGATCTCAGTGAAGGTCGTTGGGCATATGAAATGTGTTATTCTTGAGTTTTGTGTTGATGCATCAAGTGGTGTATGAGCTAGGAGATCCAGTTGTTTGATTTTATGTTCATTAGTGTATGAAGGCCAACTAAGTGAATGTAAGGTGTTGTGAATGTCTAAATTGAAAGTATTTGGAGTATTTTTGTGTTTGCAATTTTGTAAGGTGTTGTAAATTTTGATTTTGTTTTGGGTCCTAACTATGCTATGACTGACTATGCACATTAAATGTTGTTCATGATTAGAGGCAATAGTTGGAAAATAATTTCTATTTTATTGAAGCCAACATGATGCAATTGAATTCTTGGTAGTGGATATATATATGAGATTGGTTCATTCATTTTGGTGTGTGTGTGAGTATTCAATATGTGTTGATGTGTGTGAAAATATTAGAAGAATAGTTGAGTGATTTTCATTTGTGTAGAAGATTATTTTGTGAAGTGAATTAAGGCAAAGCAAAGAAAATTTTAGAATCAGACAAAAGGTCCAGAATCTAATCTATGAGCCTAATCAGAATTGTAATCAGGCATTTGCAGATGCCATTTTCTCAGTTCAACTTTTTTTTGTAATCCAAATCTTTTGCAAGGGAGTGAGCCTTCTTGATTTTGAGCAGTGAGCTCTAGGTAGTGTGCCTGAATGCAAGTGAATTCTCATTTTGTAAAACACTTATATTTTGAGTACTCAAATTATGGATTGACCTCCACCATGGTTTTTCCCCTAACAGGGTTTCCACATAAAAACCCTTGTGATATGGTGTTGTGGATTATTGTTCTATGTTCATGCATCTCTCTTTTGATTGAATTTTTTTGGAACTTGAGAGAAAAAAATAATAAAGTTAAAAATTGCACAACACTGATTCACCCCCCTCTCAGTGTTTCTTGAGTCCAACAGTATATTGGTTCAGATAACAAACCAAAATATCAGATCAAGCACTATCTTAGACTTGCAATCACAACCCATATAACATGGTGACATCAATGACAACAAAAATTTTTAGAGATAGAAATTCTTCTTCATTCTTCTAACAATCTCCTCCTTTGTCATTGATGGCAAAATGTGCTAAAATTTACAAAACACATCATTCTCTCCTATCACCATAGCTATTCTTCACATGAATTTATCTACTCGCATGACTTTCTCACCCTTTGAAATCAATGGAAAAGGGTGACCAAAAGGTAGGATATAAACATATGTGTATGAAAACCTTGTATATACATAAATTCTAGCTTCCCATTTCAAACATTCAAATGAGGATGACACTTTTTACATGAAATATTTTTTGGTACCTCTCTCTTATGATCAGAATAATCCTTTTCCAAGCAAGCACAATCAAATTCATTCTTTCACTCATTCCATCCAATAAAGATAGTTTTCTAAAGGCGGATGTCTAATTAGAAGACATACACAGTTGTTCACAATTTTCTACATCAAAGAGAATTTTGGAGAGATGATCTAACAAGACCTAAGCAACTTCCTTAACCAAATAGAAGGTTTTAACCATATCTTCTCTTTTCCTTTGAGTAGTCAACAAATCCACTTGCGATTCACCAACTCTTATTCTTTGTTTTTCATCCTTGTTTTTGAAGAATCAAAATTCTTTCCAATACTATTCATCTCAGATTCAATGGCTTCAATTCTACTTCTAAAATTGTTAACAACTTCTAGCCACCAGAGAGAATACCTGTAGATGTTAGTTATTTCTTTGATGCATTATTTTTTCTCATTAATATGTTTAGATAACACTTTTTTTGCTTTCGTATATCTTCTCTCAATCATATCTTTGAACATATGACCTTTGGGTCCTTCCAACAATGTTCTCTCTTCAATAATCTCTACTAGATTATTTGGCAAAGAGTCTGATACATCTAAAATTTAAATACCCTTATTGAGAAAATAGTCAATAAGTACATCACCAATTTTAAGTTTTTCAATTAGAGAGAATGCATTCCAAATTTCACCAATATTCTTCATATTACCTTTGTCTAGCATCATCTGTATATCTTTTGGATCAAAGGAGTTAGATCCAGAAATAAATTCTTCTTCATTCTTCTTTTCTTTTGAGACAACTATTACAATAGTTTTCTTCTTTTTAGGTTCCAGAGGTAACTCACCAATGATAACTTCCAACTCTTTCTTACCAGAGGACAAACCAACTTCACACCAGAGCACAAATTTTTCTTTAGGGATGTGAAATATGTTCTGCAAACACTTACATTGTCTGCCAATGATTTCAAGCATCTGTAAACTTATTTTCCAATAGGAATATTGGATTCCCACTCAACATTTTTTCTTCCCGCTAGCAAGTTCATAAAGTAAAAATTCAAGCACACAAACAAAGATCCAAATTGAAAAGGATAACCCTCAACCAACAACATTCAGGAATTCTCAGTTAGGTTTTCAAGTAATAGGCTACACAAATCAAACTGCTTGTTTTCCTTAACTATCATGTATGGAAGATATAAAATAATAGCTGAAGTCGAAGCTTCACAATTTCTGAAATAGATTTTGTAAGAAATGTTGTATGTAACATACCTTACAGCGGAATCCACAAGTGTGTTTATTAATAGAGCTCGAGGGTCTTTATCAATGCTAGTAAGTTCCTCCACATCTTTGTATTTCATGGTTTTCTTCCCATGGAGATCTCCAACACTACCTAAAATAGTAATCGCTTTGATTGCTTCCTTTGTGATCAGGTAGGGTTTGTCCAACATAATACTACCATTCTTGAATTGACTTAACAAGAACAAGATCAATTCTTTATCTGTAAACTAGGGAAATTCTCTGGGCCATAAATTCATATCTAGGGTTTTGTGCTCTAGTTCATTTGTCTTAAACCTTAATTCCATTTCCTTTATCTTTCTATGATCAAATTCTTCCAATTCAATGCCTTTCAATTTCAATTGAATGTCACCACTCAATCCTCTTTCCATTGTCATGCTTATCTTTTCTTGAATTTGTTATTTTTCAATAAAAATATTATTCCTCTTCCCTTCTTCCCCTTTGTAAACTAAGAAATAATTCCTTCAAATTTCTACAAAATTTCATCAAATCGCTTCAAGATTGCTCCAAGAAACCTTTCAAAATCTTTAAGTGCTCAAGTGATAAAAAAGACTTACCAATTTTACCTTATACACCATCATTTTTCCCTAATTCACATTAAATGTGGCAAACTTCAAAAAGCTACTAAAATCATTCTTCTCAACACAAAAAACCTTAATTCAATCCGCAAATTAGCATGCTAACATGTTTTCTTCTAGTTTCTTTCCAAATCCTTTATTTATTCATTCTTCACAATACATCCTTGTGTCAAACTTTGTCATGCCATTCATCCAAAGGGTTTTTACACTTTTCTAATAATGGTCCCCATAAGACCATGCTTGGTCTAATTCCCAAAGGAATTGTCTATATTGAATGAGAGCACAAACACATCAATAGTTTTAGGCTCTTCTTATTTCTTCCTCCATATCTTATTCATCTCTTGTTTCATCTCTTCTTTGCCAATTTTCTTTACCTATTCATTCTTCTCTACTAGAGTAGACTATTTTCCCTTCTTACTTTTGCAAACCTTTGAGATATGTCCAGGTTTGTTACAATTATAGCAAACAACACTTTTATGATTAGTCTGGCCTCCATTACTTCTTGATCTACATTTATTTTTTTTGTTTCCAAATTTGTTATAGGTATTGCAGTAGCCAATAAAGGATTGATTCATTTTTCCTCCATTAAACCTATTCATCATCACTTGATTGATCATTATTACCTGAGATTTGCATTAAGTGGCTTTATGTCTAAATTTTTTGCAAGATAAACATTGTCCAAAGAAAGAACTATGAAATTGATTCATCCTACCCCTGCATTTTGTTTCCTTGTGACCAAATTTGTTGCATTAAAAATAGAAACCATTAAAAGAGGGATATTTTTGTGCATTAGGCTATCTCACAGGTGGTCTCCTTGCAAAAATTCTTAAATTTCATTTTTTTCTTTCTTTTTCTCGAGTCTTCTGATTGTCTTTTGAGCTTTCACTGAATTCATTTCCCAAGCCATCTTTGTTTGTACTTGTTTTTTGTCCAGCAAGCAATTCTTCAAGCTTGTCAGAGCTAGATATGAAATTGTTCTCATATATTTTTTCCTTCTCTAGCTCTACTTTCAAGTTTACTACCACTTTTTCAAGTCTAGTGCATTCATCAGACATGTTTTACACCATTGTATTCAAACATTCTTCAATTCATTTCTTTTCTTCTACAAGTACTTTTAATCCGTCGATCTCTTGTTTCTGCTGCTCACATACTTCTCCATGTCTTTCCTTGAATTTCTTCAATTGTTCTTTCAATTTTTGGACACATTCATTAGCCTCATCTAGATTTTCTTTCAAGTCCCTATTTTTATTTTCTCCCTTATCAAGATCTTCAAGTGTAGTCCATAGTTGTTTATCATCTATTTGACCAGCCTTTAGGATCTTCCTCAAGCAGTTAAGCTTTACACCAAGGAACCAAAAGCTCTAATACCAATTGTTAAAAGGTATAGGACAACTAATAGGGGGGTGAATTAGTTGTCACCAAAATTAAACTCAAAGCTTCAACACTTATAAATTTCACAACCACTAATGAGCCTAGCTTTTGGTCTAATTTTGGGTAAAATATATAGTCTATTTGCTAATAGATGTCATGGAATTTGATGCTTAAGTGTTGGTATTGGCATAATGTTTCCCTCAAACAATTCACATTTGAAAATATCCTATCTCTGCAAGTTTTAATGACATTTGGCATAATATGTGGGTTATCTATATTGATTTTGCATGTGACTAATGGAAGTTTCTTAGAGTGGTTATAAATGTGCAATTATTATGCATACTGACTCTATCATTAAGATTTAATGAGCTAAGTTGAGGAAGACACCGCCAGTTGGGCATGCACCATAACACCCAATTGAGGAATCACTCCAAGTCAAAGGTAGCTGGCAGCAAAGATTCTTCATGCAACTAAGCATAACTACCTTGTAGTGAACCTTAATGATCAAGCATGCATGGGTGTTACTATTGTGCCGAATCTATGCTTGACTTACATGTCTGGCCAGATTCCTTACATGTATAACCACCATTGCTTCACTTTCCCCTATTTTCACTAAATGGCATCCTCCCAGTCATGGAGTTGACTGCCCTATTTAGCTATAGTATAAATAATAATTTGATTCTCCTTCCTTAGAAGTTGCACGATTTGGAATTGTACTTGCATTCTCCAGTTTCAACAATATAGATGCATTAATCTTTGTATGCATGATTTATAGTGAATGAAATAAAATTCTGAGTTTGAGCATCTAAGTTATTGTTCGTTTAGAGGATACTTATCCAAGGGGGGCCACTTGGTAAGTAATTAGTATTCTTAGTTTAGCATTAGCTTAGTATTACTTACTATTAGTGTTTAGTTAGACATTTGGCATTGACTGTTCCTGCAGCCACTCGAATTTCATTCTATGACTATTCCTATAGCCAAAGCAGATAGAGTAGTTTCCTTTTTGTTGTTCAAATTTCCATTCTTCTTTTGCATTTTAGCTTAGCATAGTTGTCGGTTGATGCTCAACATTTGTTTCATTTCTTTCCAGAAATTTACTTTCAGTATTGTGTTTCTTAGCCATAGAATGCAATGGATACTTGAGCCCCTAGTGCACATACTATGCTAACCCATTTCAAGTTCATGTCCTTGGGTTGACAAGTTAAATGCACTTTCATGATGATTGAAGGGCTATTCAGGTTAGATGTCTAGTCTCTGAATCATACTTGTAAAGGCTTAGTTATCAAATCATTGTAGGAGGCCAACATTTTTGGTGTCGTTGTCGGGGATGGTGTCAAGCTAGGAAGTCTTTTAGAGTTATTGGTAGTTTTTCTTGCTATAGTGTTTTGGAAGTTGTTCTTAGTATATCCTCATTTAGGAAGTAATGAACCCCCTTATTCTTTACCAATTCTTTGTGTGAGCTGACTGATAGTGGGTGATATCATATGCATAGAGGAAGGAGAAGGGATGCTTATGGGATATTTATTCCTAACCATCCATATCCATTCTAGCTAGTTGAGTACTAGCACCTATAAGAAGAAGAAGAAGAAGAAGAAGAAGAAGAAGATCCACACCCCTTTTCTGATGCATATCTAATCTGAATAGCTCTAAAGTCTCCTCTGAAGATCAAAATCAGCTTGAAAACCCCTTTGTTTTGGAACCACATCAAGAAGGCATGGGTGATGCAAATAGGAATAGATAGAACCAACTAGCTTTTCCTTTCCCCATTGCCCATCAAAATGAAGTTGACAACATTAAGAACATTCTTGCCTCAACGCTCTCCAAGTTTTATGGACTTGTGATAGGAGAACCTGATACATTCTTATTTGAGTTTGACATACTCTGCAAGAGTTATGATTATACCATTGATGCCCATAGGCTTAAGCTATTCCCCACCACTTTGAAAGAGGTTGCATTAAGATGGTTCATGAGCCTAGGCAGAGATATTGTGGAAACTTGGGAAGACATGATGAAAAAATTCCTTGAGAAATACAAGGAATATTGTAGGGGTAGTGACATGAGAGGAGGTGACATTTTCAAGATGCAATAGAAGGAAGATGAGAGCTTGGAAGACTACATTGGATTTTTTTTGTTTTTCTTGCAAAAATATCCACACCATGCACTTAATGAGGACTCACAAAATTTTCTTTTCTTGAGAGGAATTAATGACACCTACACTAATGCCTTGGATCTCATGGCAGGAGGAGATATCTCTCAAGTCCCTTGGGAGGATATCAAGAAAATATGCCAGAATTACTCTAGGGCATCTTCAACGAAAGGGAGAGCTTATCAATCTTCCATGGGTAAGTCAACTACCAGTGGAGTGTCAAGAATGGAGATCACTCATTTGTTGTATGACTTCAAGAAAGACATTATCAACAATCTAGCTACTTAGTTGGATACACTTCAGGCCAAGAAGAAGCAAGAGGAGGCAAAGACAATGCTGGAAAATTATTTCCCTCACTATAGACAAAATAAGAAGGAATATAGGTGCAAGATAGTAGCTAATTTTGAAAGCAAGCAGATCTCACTTGATTTCAAGCCAATTTAGATTGAAGAAGACCAATTCTACTATGTTGCACAAAGGAAGCCTTGGGCTCCCAGACAAGGTATGCAACCAAATCCCTTAAATCCCTTATCCTATGCTAGGCCATATTTTAACTCTTATTCATCTAGTAATCAATGGAAGCCCCCATATCCAACCAATTATGGAGGATATCCACCATAACCTTGGAGTAACTCTCCAAATGTTTGGCCTAGTCATTAGAATTCTCCACCCCAGTGGCAACAACTTTAGGGAAATTGGTAGCAATTTCAAGGGCACTAGCAACCACCTCCAGGAAATTGGCTGTGAAAAAATCAATGGAGAGGAGGACAAAAATGGCCTACCTAGACAATCGACTACATCTAACCACCTTCTTAGCCCCAACAACCTACTATAATGAATCCACCTACTAATCCAAGCTCAAATGCACCTAAACCCACTCAACTACCAGCTCAACCCACACCTAATCTAAATAACAAACCACAACAACAGCCTGCATACTCTACTAATTCAAATCAATTCCCTGCATATGTTGTCAATTTAAGTGACATCCACTTACATTCAGGAACTACTCTATCATCCCCTTCGAAGCCCATTATCACTGAACTTCCTATGGAAGAGGAAGATGAGCCTTTGAATGATCCCATTCAGCCAAATGCACCTAAAAATCCTAAACCAATTCAATTCAAGCAGATTGAACAAGAACCACCATTCCCTCAGAGGTTGGAAATTTCCAAGAAAAAAGAAGAAAAGGAGGATACCACTTTTGACATCTTGGATCAACTAAAGCATATATATGTTTAGATACCCCTATTTCAGGCCATAAAGGATGTTCCAATCTATGAAAAATCTATCAAGGAAGCTTGTCTCAAGAAGCCAAGAAGAAAGAAGAAAGACCCAACTACAGTCCATGTGGTGGGTTAGTTAGTTGACATCATGTTGGGAAAAGTGACTATTCCCAAGCATAATGACCTAGGCAGTCCTATAGTAGCAATTGTCATAAATGAGATTGAGGTAAAGAATGCTCTAATTGATTTAGGGGCAACAATAAATGTAATGACCAAAGACATCCTACAACAACTAAATATTGCAAGCATGAGATCTAATCCTATTTTCCTATAGCTTGTTGATAGCTCTACTATTAAGCCTGATGGTATAGTGGAGGATCTTGTAGTAGTTATAGACTCTTGGGAGTACCTAGCAGATTTTATGATTCTTTCTCCCAAGGCTACACTAGGTGGGTATCCCATTATTCTTGGAAGGCCTTGGTTGGAAATTACAGATGAATACATTGGATGTCGGTCATGTGACATGACCATTTCAGATGGCAGGAGTATTAAAATTTTTGTTCTTTATCTATCTGCTCAACCATCTCATAATGAAGATGATTTTGTATGGCACAAGTTGGTGAAGAGGATGAGGAAGTTAATTCTGTGGCACAACTTATGATGCTAGGAAGAAGCTCTTTCATGCAGCTCCAAGATGAGGATGAAGTATTGGCTAACATCCTTTAGAATCATTGTGAAGTAGAGGAAGCATCATCCTCTTATCCTGCTACTTCAATCAAGACACTTCTACATGCTCTTCTTATACCCATTGTTCATGTAGATATTATTCCTATAGATAGATTTCTTGTAGCAACATTTATGTCCCATACATTGCTTCCATATGAACTAAAGGTATCATGTGTGAATGAATTAGCTATGATAGAATTAACTACATGAGTACACGTGTCAGAAGGAAGATATCTGAATGTTAATAGAAAATTGAATGAAGAGTAACAACTATTATTGGAAAATATATTGAGGACCCATCAACATGTATTCACATGGGATTATCATGATATCAAGGGACTGGATCCTAAACTTTGTACCCACATAATTTATATCAAGAGAAATTGTGAAAGGAGAACTACAGAAATTACTAGATGTGGGATTTATTTACCCCATTTCAGATAGTTAGTGGGTATCTCCATTAGTGCTTGTTCCCAAGAAAGGAGGGAAATGGTGAGTTTGTGTTGATTATAGGGAACTTAATGCTGCACCAAGAAAGATCACTTTCCTTTACCCTTCATTGATCAATTTTTGGATACACTTGCAGGGAAGCAATACTTCTCTTTTCTAGATGGATTTAGTAGCTACAACTAGATCCAAATTGCACTAGAAGACCAGGAGAAGACCACTTTTACTTGTCCCTGGGGGACATATGCTTATTTGGTGCTCCCATTTAGCTTGTGCAATGCACCTACAACTTTCCAGAGGGTAGTCATTAGCATATGCTCAGACATTTTTCATGACTGCATGGAGATGTACATGGATGAATTCACCACTTATGGTGTTGATTTTCATCAAGCATTGGAGAATCCCAAGAGAGTCCTACAAAGATGTGAAGACTAGAACTTGTCCTTAAATAGTGAAAAGTGCTTCATGATGATGAAAGAGGGTGTAGTTCTTGGCCACTACATCTCCCACAAGGGAATCCAAGTTGATCCTACAAAGATTGAGGTAATCACAAATCTTCCTACACCTACAAAACACAAGGATGTTAGAAGTTTCTTGGGTCATGCAGGATATTACAAGTGATTCATCAAGGATTTCAACAAGGTAGCAACACCATTGTATACCCTTCTCACTAAAGATGCTGAATTTCAGTGGATTGCTTGTGACAAAGCCTTTTCTGACTTGAAGGTAGCTTTAACTCATGCTCCTGTATTCAAGGGACCCAATTGGGAACTCCCTTTCCACATCCAGACTGATAAATCAGATTATGCCATAGGAGCAGTCTTAGGATTGAAAGAGGGAGATTTTCATCATGTTATTTATTTTGTCAACAAAAATTTGCAAGGAGCTAAATTCAATTACACAGTGATAGAGAAAGAAATGCTAGCAGTAATCTATGCATTGAAAAAATTTAGACATTACATAACGGGCTACCAGATATTTGTGCACACTGATCATGCAACCATTAGGTACCTCATGAATAAACCTCTGATCATAGGTAGATTGGAAGGATGGTTATTGTTGATGCAGGAATTTGATATAACCATTGTGGATAAGCCAGGGAAAGCTAATGTTGTTGCAGATTTTCTTTCAAGGCTAACTACATCAGAAGACAATCAGCCCATAGATGACTCTTTCCCTAATGAGCATCTATTCTCTCTTAGTTTAAAAACACCCTGGTATGCTAATATAGCCAATTACTTGGTCATAGGTAGAATTACTTCTCACTTCTCCCCAAAAGAGAAAAGGGAACTTATTAAAAAATATTTTCCTTTCTCTTGGATTGCTGGATGTTTATTTTATACTAGACTAGACCATGTCATGAGAAGATGTGTAAGAGAAGATGAGACGTATGACATTTTGCATGCATGTCACAATGAACCATGTGGACACTTTGTACCCAAGAGGACAACAATGAAGGTTTTGAACATAGGGTATTATTGGCCAACACTCCGCAAGGATGTAGAAAGGTATACTAGAAAATGTGATAGGTGTCAAATAATGGGTAGACCAACCAGATCTTATGAGATGCCACTGTGCCCTTAGGTAGTAATCACTCCCTTTGATAAGTGGGAATTGGATTTCATAGGATCAATTGACCCTCCATCAAATGGTTAGTCTGAATTGGATTTCATAGGATCAATTGACCCTCCATCAAATGGTTAGTCTTACATATTAGTATGCACTGATTATGTAACAAAATGGGTAGAGATTAAGGCCATGAATCATGTAAGAGATAACAAGGTTTCAAAGTTTCTTTATGAAGATACTTTCACAAGATACATAGTCCCCAAAGAGATAGTAACTAATAAAGGATCTTAATTCACATCAACTCTTGTTGCAACACTAATTAATGAGTACAACATAAGGCACATGAAGTATACCCATTATCACCCCAAGGCTAATGGCCAAGTTGAAGTGAAAAACAAAGAGATTGAAGCCATTCCGACCAAAATAGTAGCCATCCATAGGAAGGATTGGGAAAATAGATTACCAGAAGTTGTTTGGGCCTATAGGACAACATGGAAAACAACTACAGGCTTCACCCCATTTGAGTTGTTAAATGGAAAGACAACTATGATTCCCATTGAATTTGAATATAAGACTCTAAGAACTACAATTGATTTGGGGATGGATATTTCTAAAGCACAGAAAGAAATAATCATGTAGCTAAATGATTTGGATGAAATAAGAAGAACAACCTTGCAGCATACAAAAGTAGTGCAGAATCAGAGGATCAAGTGGCATGACAAATTTATCAAGGACAAGAAATTAAAACTAGGAGATTGGGCCTTGCTCTATTTCCAAATACTGGGACAGTGTAGGAAAATTACAGACAAGGTGGCTAGGACCATATGAAGTTGTTGAGGTCTTTCCCAATGGAACTGTCCAACTCACCACCATTGACCCTATCAGGTTCAAATTACTTGTCAATGGTCATCATCACCTCAGATTATACCACAAACCAACCTCTAAAGAAGATTTCATGTAGCAATTCACTCAATATTCAGCATTCGAGCTTCGTGTAGCCAAAGGCAGTGGACCTAGTGTCCCTCCTTCTACCTAACTGAGGTACGTACTTTTCATAATAAAGAATTTCACTTATGTGGAAGTCCATTTCTTCATCATCCAACCATCCATCACCACCTTTCTCTCTCTTCCATCACTTCATTTCACCTCACCTCATTCCACTTCATCTTCATTTATTGCTCAATTCATTCTCCAACAAGGTGAGCATTACTTTATCCACAATCTCTGCAACAAATCTTCCACACATTCAGGTATGTGTGCATTAATTACTATCTTTAATCATCTTTTAGGAGTGTTCATTTAATCACTATACATTAGTATAGATGTTCACATAGATTCCATCATTACCTATCAATCACCACTCCCATCTCACATGTGTGGACACATGTCCAAATTTAGGTTGGCGGGGGTGATGAGCCTAGCTTTTGGTCTAATTTTGGGTAAAATCTATAGTCTATTTGCTAATAGATTTCATGGAATTTGATGCTTAAGTGTTGGTATTGGCATAATGTTTCCCTCAAACCATGGAAATTTTACAATATCCTATCTCTGCAAGTTTTAATGACATTTGGCATAATATGTGGGTTATCTATATTGATTTTGCATGTGATTAACAAATATTTCTTAGAGTGGTTATAGATGTGCAGTTATTATGCATACTGACTCTATCATGTAGATTTAATGAGCTAAGTTGAGGAAGACACTACTAGCTGGGCATGCACCATAATTTCCAGCTGAGGAATCACTCCAAGTCAAAGGTAGCTAGCAACAAATATTCTTCATGCAACTGAGCGTAACCGCCTTGTAGTGGACCTTAATGATCAAGCATGCATGGGCATTATTGTTGTGCTAAATCTACTCTTGACTTGCATGTCTGACTAGATTCCTTGCATGTATAACCACCATCGCTCCACTTTCCCCTATTTTCCCTAAATGGTATTCTCCCAGTCGTGGAGCTGACTGTACTGTTTATTTGTAGTATAAATAATAATTTGATGCTCCTTTCTTAGGAGTTGCATGATTTGGCATTGTACTCGCATTCTCCACTTTCAACAATATAGATATATTACTCTTTGTATGCATGATTTACAGTGAATGAAATACAATTTTGAGTTCAAGCATCTAGGTTCTTGTTAGTTTAGAGGATACTTATCCAAGGGGGCCCACTTGGTAAGCAATCTGTCTTCTTATTTTAGCATTAGATTAGTATTGCTTATTGTTTAGTTTTTAGTTAGACATTTGGCATCGACTGTTCCTACAACCACTAGAATTTTATTCTATAACCGTTCCTCGATAGAGTAGTTTTAGGTTTGTTGTTCAGAATTCCATTCTTATTTTGCATTTCAACTTAGCATAGTTGACGGTTGATGTTCAAAATTTATTTCATTTCTTTCCAACAATTTACTTTCAGTATTATGTTTCTTAGTCATAGAATGCAATGGCTACTTGAGCCCCTAGTGCACATACTATGCTAACCCATTTCAAGTTCATGTCCCTGGATTGACAAGTTAAATGCACCTTCATGATGATTGAATAACTATTCAAATTAGATAACCAGTCTCTGAATCATGGTTGTAAGGATTAGTTATTAAATCATTGTAGGAGGCCAACAACCACCCTATCCTATTATTAAGTATGAACATGAAATACAAATAACAGAAAGCAAAATCAACACAATGAATACCAAATTTTACATGAAAAATACAATAAGGGAAAAATCGTGGTGATGATTAACTCACAATATAAAGTAGTTCCAAAACCATATATATAAGGTTCACTACCAAGGGCTCACTTCCCTCAATAGGGCTCATTTTCTGGATACAAGAACTCATTGCTTACACAAGGAGGCTCACTACCTACAGAAGGATTACAAAAACATAAGTTGGATTCATAGCCAAAATGAACTGATGCAAATGCACCTATCAAGTGCTATAATATTTCTAGTGATGATCAGTAAACATACTTGACACACTTCATTATATTCGCACTCTCGCATTCATAGCTTCACAATCACTACTACTTCACCTGTCAATCTTCAAAATTTTCCAATACATATATATATATATATACTGGATCCATCCACAAGCATCAATTAGGTCAACCTAATTAGATGCAATCTTTATTCACCAAAAATACCAATTTTTGGCTTCAAGATCTCACAAAATCTTTCCAAAAAGAAATTCAAATGCTCAACTCACTACATCATGTCAGAATGGGCCTAAGATAGGTCACACATATATCCGCATAACAAAAAATGATTCACCATATCACAACTTATTCATGAATTCAGCAAGAAATAGACTTAATTACAAAAAGTACTCAACAAAATAATGTCGATACACCATACGAGCACTAGAGTACAAGAGATTCTGAACATACATACTTTCAACACCCATAAATTGTTTCCCAAAATCACAAGTAGCAAATATCAGTCGGGAAGGAATGAGAACCAAAATACCAGAGGGTATAGCTTGTATACCGGTTCAGATATTGGACCAAAATAATGGATTAAGCATTGAGTTAGACTTGCAATCACAACCTGTATAACATGGTGACATCAATGACAACACAAAACTATAGAGATAACCATTATTCTTCATTCTTCCAACAAAATCTTTTGCTTGTTAACTAGGGTTGGATTGAACATCTCTTATTGGTTGCATATGTGATAGTATGGATTCAGATGTATGGTTGCATGGTTCTCATTTTATTTTTCACATAGAGGAATGTTAGTAGGATGCTTGATGCTTTATAAGTTTACATGGATAATCTACAAGTGTATTGTAATCATGTTCTTGAAATAGTACATTGAGTATGTAGGTGTTTTTAAAGCCTAAGGTTTTTCCTTAAGAGGGTTTTCCCAAGATACATCTATTTTCATCTTGTGATGTATTTTATTTTACTCTTTTTCAGTATAGATTCTAAATAAGTTTATTTTGCATTTTCTTCTCTCGTGAGGGTTATGTGGAAATGACAAATTGCTAAAAATTTCCTTTCATTTGGCATCAAAGTTTAGCTTTTAGGTTGTTATATGTAAGGAAGATAGTTTCATAGAAATAATGTTCTATGCTAATCTTGAAAGGATTGATGTACAAAGAATTTAAAATTTGATCCAAAATAGTTATAAAAAGTAGAAAAACACATTCATAAACAAATAAACAATAAAACTATAACATAATGATTTGCCTTGAGAAAATCATTATAGAAGAAAAATGCCACTCTAAAGTTACCTATGTGATGATAAATAATATTACAATATAGTTGGAATGAAAGTCTTTACATGGGTATCAAATAACCAATTTATAGAACCACCAAATGAAATGCAAGACCATGAGTTAAAACAACTCTAAGTTAACATATTTTTTTAAAATAGTGAACAAAAAAAAAAACTCACATCATATTATTTATTTATTAATGTATTTACATATTTATAGATAGTAGTAAACTCAACAGCCTTCCTATCAAACTGGTAAAGATTTTGATAGCACAACACAACTGATGATAGTGAAATATAACTAATGTAAAACTAGTTGGAGTTTTTTTACAAGTAATTGAGAGACAAAGGACAATGAATTTGGACTCTCTACCATATTATACAAAATGTACACAAGTATAGTTCAATTAAGAGTTATATTCTCTAACACTCCCCCTTAATGAATAACTAAATTTTTACGGTCTCTTAACATATCTCTACTTATAACAAATTGACTATGTAACATACTCAACTTTCTAAACAATAAATTTACTTTATGCATTACCATAGAAGTAAAAATAAAATAATCACATGCTAAAAATAGGATAGTAAATTTTTTCTTTCATATATCCTTCAAATATTTACACTAAATAAATGGAAAACTATAATTATTTGAAATTGAATTACAAAATTTTCTTTCACATTACATAGATAAATTATAATTCAAATAAAAAAAATTTGCAATACACAGTCAGTGTTATAAAGTCAAGTATTTGATATCTATAAATCTACATCTATCTTACAAGCCTCAACATTGTCATTTGCAAGAGGGAGACAATCATTCATTTGCAAGAGGGAGACAATCATTCATTGGCACTCCCCCACACACCTTTCATTTGGAAGTAGCTATTCCCTTCATGAAGAGTATAGAGAAAGGAACCAACAAATAAAGGACATATGATTCCTAGTGTTGTGTCCTACATAATCAATCAACCATACAACTTTAGACAACTTCTAACTAAGTATGACCAACCTGGCTAGATTATGCAATCTAGAACATTGTGAACCAACTAATACAAACATAGACTTTTGTATTTCTTTGGCCAAAGTTTTGAAATAAAACAAACACTTCCATAGTAAATTTAGTTGAGAGTTCACACACCTCTAACTTGACTTGGAAATGACCATTTTACCCAAGGTTTAACACATGATTGACTTGTTTGACTATTTTTCTAACTCATCATAAGAATTTAAGATAAAAAAATGCATAATTCTCTATAGTCGGTAAATGACTAAGGTTATGGAAATTTTTTACTAACAATGAACATCCATATTGCATACTCACAATATCTCATACCTTGGTTACTACCACTTCATAATTTTTTTCATTCATTACCAAGAGTGAAAAAATGTCCTTATTCCATGCACAATACTTTTCTAAAATTATTTTTCAAGTTATAGTATTTTTGAATAATGACTTTGACTTGAGACATCTTGTTTTTCTCATGAGTTCTTGTCAATTCGAGACTTAAGTACAATAAAATTTCCAATCACTTTAATATTGAAACAATTCTTCAAGGGTTCGAAAGTTTACGATGCAAGCTGACGGGTAGTCATAGGGGATGGCGTGCGTCTGCAATCTGCCGGGCTAGGGCGTCCGTGCCCTTGCCCGTTTCTTGTTCTGGTTTGAATCTACACTGGGAGGGGGGTTTGTTGGCTGCATTTCGGGGTGTGGTGTTGTGTGTGGCCACTGCATTGGTCTCTTTCCTTTTTCCTGCGTGCGGGCTGTTCCTTGGCGCCGACCAGAGTGTGGGGTGTAGCTGGGGGCCACGGGTGTGCAGATAGGGGCGCGCCTTTGGTGCCTGGTCTGTGTGGGGTTTCTCTTCAGCGGAGCATTTTGTTCTTTGGCCAGTGGATCATGGTGAGCTATGGGGGGGGGGCTTTGAAACCCTTGTCTCAGATTTTTATTTCTCGAAGGCTTTGCATGCCCACTATAAGTTAGGTACTATGTCTCCCAGGGAGACCTCAGGTGAAAACCCTCAAATGGATTTTCGTTCAGCGCTTGGTGCGAAGTCTCCTCAACACGCTTCGAAAGTTTTCAATAATAATTTGTTCATGCCAAAAATGGGGCTAGATGGAGTGGGCTCGTCTAGTGGAGCTTAGATCACGAAGATTAATGGCTGCCTGGAACGTTGCAAGGAGAGGCTGAAACTGGTTATTCCTTTGGAAATGGTTGCGAAAGATATTGAATATTATTCAAGGCACTCCTTTTACTGTAAGTTTCTTGGTATGAGGATATCGTTGCAATTTCTGGAATCTTGGGCTCGACGGACTTGGATGCCGGAGGGTGAGATGGATATAAAACTTTTGGCAAATAATTATTTCATGGTTACCTTTGATTGCATGGCGGATCAAAATAAGGTCTTCGAAGGAGGCCCTTATTTCTATAATCAGGTTGGTCTGTTTCTTAAACCGTGGCATGCTGGTTTTAACCCTGCTGAAGAGCTTCCAACTCGTGTACCGGTGTGGGTTCGGCTCCCACGGTTTCCTATGGAATGCTGGTGGGATGATGTTTTGCATCTATTGGGGTCGATGCTTGGGAAGCCGGTTGGTTCCTCGCTGCAGACTCAGTTCAAAAAGGTAATCACTTTTGCTCGCATCTGTGTGGAAATTGATCTTAGTAAACCATTACCAGATTCTTTGGACATGTCTGTGGGTCCTTACTCTTGGGTTCAGTCTTTAGACTATGAAACACTTCCTTTCCGATGTCGTCTATGCCATGAATATGGTCACTTGCAACGAAGATGTCCAAGGGTTAGGCCTGGAGAGACTCCTAATTCTCAGCCTTCCCATAACCCACCTAGGGAGGATAAGGGAAAGAACCCCATTCCTGGGGATGGTGATGGTTCTGATGGCTTCGCCCCTGTGAAGAATCGTAACAGAAACCGAGGCCAAAAGAGGACTTGGAAGGAAAGACAAGATGAAGACTCTTTTAACAGATTTGAGGTTTTGGATGATCTGGATCAGCAGGAAGTGAATCCGGGCTTGGTTAACTTGGATCAGGGTATTGTGTGTTCTGGGCAGGAGGTTCCTCCTTCTGGGGCTACTCAGGATACACATGATTCTGGTGCTTTGCAAATGGTGACTGACCTTCCAATGGATGCCCAAGTGGAGCCAATCTCTTCTGTGGAAATGAAGAAGAGTGGGGGAGACAACTCTTTTCTGGCTTTGCATGCGAGTTCAGATGTAGGTAAGAATCTCAAGTCTTCTCCTTCTCCTTTGGGTATACATCAGAAGGATCTCAAAAAAGGGTTGGGGGAGAAATCTTCAAAGCTTGGCAGGAAGAAGGATATGGAAAAGATTAAGTTAGCTGGGGAAACTCTTGTGGAGTCTGGGTCGGTTAAGACTTTGGATTCACACTTCTCTAGCTCTTTGAAATGATTGTTCTATCATGGAATGCAAGGGGCTTGAACAGAAGCCCTCGACAAAAGGTTGTTCGTGAGTTGGTTAGAAGTCAATCTCTTGATATTTTGTTCTTACAGGAGACTAAGTTATCTGTTGAATGCATGATTGGTTTATCTCCTAAGTTGTGGAGAAGCGGGGAGTGCCAATGCATTGGTGCTCAAGGGTCTGCAGGTGGAGTGGCTTGCCTTTGGAATCCACGGAAGATCCGCCCTCTTTGGTGGATGTCCAGCAAGTCTTCTATCTCGATGATTGCTTCTTGCTTTGAGACTGGGGAGTCTATCCTCCTCACTAATATCTATGCTCCTGTTGATTTTTTGGGGTAAGCAATTTTTGTGGGCTCATATTCATTTTGTTCGGAGTATGGTGCCTTTTTATCCTTGGATCATGGCTGGTGACTTCAATGCTATCTCTGAGTTGGCTGAGAAGCGGGGTGGTAGTGCTAGGCTGGAGCCTTCTGCTTTGCTTCTTCAGGATAATATTTCTACTTTGAATCTTGTTGATGTAAAGCCTAATAATGGTCTTTTCACCTGGAGCAATCGAAGGCTTGGGGATCTCTACATTTCTGAAAGACTTGACCGGTTCCTGGTGTCTTGTTTTTGGGTTGGTGGCTTGTGGTCTTCTAGCTCAGAAATTTTGGATTGGAGGGGGTCCGACCATTGGCCTATCAAGCTTGTTTCTTCAGCTCATGTGCCCCAGTCGCCCCCTTTTAAGTTCCGGCTTATGTGGCTACGGGAGCCCTCTCTTCATGATTACATGACTGAATGGTGGAGAAATGGTATACCTGCCTTTGGTACGGCAATGTATACTTTCGCTAAGCTTCTCCAATTTGTTAAATATCAGCTTAAGCGTTGGAACCGTTAGTGCTTTGGGAACATCTTTCAAGCTAAGTGTGCTGCCCAAGCTGGGTTGAATAGCATTACAAGGGTGATTAGGGATAATGGTGTGACTGCTCATTTACTTCAAGAGGAAGCCAGGGCATTGAGAGTTTTAGAGGAGTGTGAATTGCGTGAAGAGATCTATTGGAAACAGAAGGCACGAATTGAATGGCTTCAGGAGGGAGACAAGAATACTGCTTTCTTCTTCAATTCTGTCAAAGCCAGGCGACATGGGAATGCTATTTATGTCCTGGTGAAAGACAATGGTGAGCCTCTTTCCTATTTTAAGGATATCTTGTGTGAAGCAGTGCAGTATTTTGAGTCTCTATTCAGGGAGGATCCCCAGGGGGATCCCAATGAGGAGGCTCAAGTTTTGTCTTGCATCCCTTCTTTGGTCACTATGGACATGAATGAGTCTCTTATGAGTGATATCTCGATGGATGAGCTGGAGAGAACGGTGTTCCAGATGAAGAAAGGGAAGGCCCCTGGTCCTGATGGCTTTCCGGTGGAGTTCTTTCAAGATTTCTGGGATATTATCAAGCTTGATTTATTGGCGGTAGTCCAAGAATCTCAGAGGAACAAGCAGATGTTACGAGCTCTGAATTCTACCTTTTTGGCTCTTATCCCCAAATGTGAGGGGGCAGATAGGCTCAGTCAATTTAGGCCCATTTCTCTTTGTAATGTGATCTATAAAATTATCTCTAAAATAATTGCGGATAGGCTAAAAAATTGGCTCACAGTTTTGATCTCTGAGGAGCAGAGTGGTTTTGTGGCGGGCAGACAAATTTTGGATGGGGTGGTTATAGCTACTGAAACCATTCATTCTATGGCCACTTCCAGGGATAAGGCAATGTTCATCAAGCTGGACATGGCCAAAGCTTATGACAGAGTTCGTTGGTCCTTTCTTTGAAAGATCCTTGGGGCTTTTGGTTTTGGGGATGAGTGGATCCAATGGGTCATGAGTTGTGTTACTTCAGTATCCTTCTCTGTTTTGATTAATGGTGAACCCTCAAAGTTGTTTTGTGCTTCCTGGGGTCTACGTCAGGGCGACCCGGTTTCTCCTTATCTGTTCTTGCTCTTGGCTGAAGGTCTCGGCTGGTTGTTGAAAAAGAATGTTGAGATGGGTTTCATTCAGGGGTGGCGATGGGGAGGTAATATTCCCCCACAGTCTCATTTGTAGTTTGTGGATGACACTGCGTTGATGGGTATGGCTACTATCAGGGAGGCTACACATTTGCGTGCGGTGCTGGATGTTTATCTTCTTGCCTCGGGTCAACGAATTCATGAAGATAAGTCCTCAATCTTCTTCTTCAATACTCCTGGTCCTATCCAGCGGAGGATTGCTAATATCTTAAGGTTTCAGGTTGGCTCCCTTCCTCTAACCTATCTTGATATTCCTATCTCTGTCAAAAGAATGCCCAGGGACTCTTGGCAGAGTATTTTGGATAAGTTTCGGACAAAAGTTAACCATTGGACCCATAGGTGGTTGTCCTTTGCTAGAAGGGTTCAGCTGATCAAATCTATGGTTCAAGCTCTCCCCATTTATAGATGTATGCTCCAGGTGGCCCCGGTTGGTTTTGTTCAAGATCTTGATGCCTTAATTAGACAGTTCCTTTGGGCTAGTAATTTATCATCCTCCAAATGGAGTCTGGTTAGATGGGGAATTGTTTGTAGCCCGAAGCATTATGGTGGTCTTGGATTGAGGCAGTCATCTTTGTCTGAGATAACACTTGCTGCTAAACTGTTTTGGAGGTGGTGTGTGGAGCAGGGTCAGACTTTGGCCAGGATTTTATCCCACAAATATTTTCTGGAGATCCCTCAGATGGATATTCCCCGCTATCCTTTGGTGGGGAAAGGTTCGGTGATTTGGGATACACTCAAGAAAGGGGCTGCTCTTGTCAAGGATGGGTTGTTTTGGATTTGCAAAAGTGGGCTGGAGGCTTACTTTTGGTTGGATTCTTGGGACGGTTTTCCCCCTATTGTGTCCCAGTTTCCTCATCTGTTGCCCCTTTGTCATAGGTTCACTGCAGTTGGTTGGGTTAGGGTGAGTGATTTTAAGTCAATATCTGTCCATGGCCAGTTGAGGGTGGCTAGGTGGAAGAATCATGAAGATTGGCCTGTGGTTGGGATGGAGGAGGAGTGTGCGGAATTGCAACGTATCCTTTCTAGCAGGAGTTGTAGCTCCCTCCTGGATGGAGATGTTTTATCTTGGTCCCCCAACCCTAAGGGTGTTTATACTGTTGCCTCTGGCTATCAGGTTCTCTTATCTCACAAATTGGACAGGGTGGAGGTTCGTTGGTGGCAGAGAGTTTGGGATAAGTTTTCTTGGCCAAAGTGCAATTGCTTCATTTGGACTTTGGCATGGAAGAAGTGCTTGACTTGGGACAATATTCAGAAGCGGGGATTTCAGGGCCCTTCTAGGTGTGTTTTGTGTGGGAATGGGGAGGAGGATTCTGCTCATTTGTTTTTCTGTTGCTCTTTCTCCTTGAGGCTGTGGCATTTTTGGTGGGAGGCTTGGAAAAGCCCTTGTGTTCATGCTTCCTCTTTGGTGGATTTCTGGAGTAGTCTTGGCAGACCTCCCGCGATGGCAACCTTCTTACAGGATGTGTGGTATGTTGGGCCTACCTTCATTCTTTGGCAAATTTGGTTGGAGCGGAATTGTAGAATCTTTCGGGGTGAAAAGATGGTCATTCAGCAGATTTGGCAGAGGATTATGGGTATGATTCAGGAGATGGTGGAAGCGAAGAGTGAGGTGGTGTATCCCTTGGAGAAAGAGGATGCTGAGAAGGTGGAGAGACTGGGACTTCAGGAGATGTCCTCGGCTTCAGCTTGTGTTCGAAGGGGAAGGTGGACAAGGAAGAAAGTGATGAGAACAGGTAAGTGGCTTCCCCCTCCTGTTGGGGTTCTAAAGATTAATACTGATGGCTCCTCTAGGGGAAATCTGGGGCCTGCAGGAATTGGGGGGGTTGGTAGGGATTCTTTAGGGATGGTGGTTTTCTTCTTCTTTGTCTTTGAAGGAGTGCAGACTGTTAACCTGATGGAAGGTCTGGCGATCCTTTTCACTCTAGAACGGGCCTTTGCTTTGGGGTGGAGAAAGGTTATTTGTGAGTCTGACTCACAAGTTTTGGTTAACTTGCTTAATGTTAGGAAGATGGCTGATGTCAGTTGGCAGTTGGCTAGGATGGTTCAGCAGATTCTGCAGATTAGTTCCTTGATGGAAGTGGTGTCTTTTGTCCATATTCCGAGGGAGTGGAATAGGGCTGCAGATTGCTTGGCGAAATGGGCTTCAGAACAGCTTGATGGCTGGAAGATTGAGAGGTGGGAGCAGATTTCCCAGGAGCTCCGTCGTGATCTGGAAACGATTATTGCTGAGGAAAGAGAAGAGACTGATGTTGGATGTTGATTGGCTCTTGTGTTGTTTAGTCATTTTTTTGGTTCCTTGGGGCTTTGGCCTTTTTCTGTGATGTAATGCTTTATTTCTAATCTTCAATAAAGTTTTTACCCCTCCTTTTAAAAAAAAAAAAAAAAAACAATTCTTCAAAAATAACTTTTGATTTTTTCTTTTATGTTTACCTCTTCATTCTTGATTAAGAAATATTTTATGAGCTAATGATTTAACCTATTAATTTCCAAATATTTTTACAAGAATAAATGAAGCTTTATGAGAAATAAAGCAAGTAAAAGCTTTGAGTAAAACTCAAATTATTGGTTATCATTAAAATAGTCTAAGACCTTTCCATTTATACATGCAAATGTATTCGAAATAATCTTTATATATTTAAAATTACTCAATTCTACTCCAATTCCTCTAAAATCTAGATTGTAGCTTTTTTAATATGTTATTTAAAAATAGTTTAAAAAACAAAGACAAATTCATCAAAATCAAAGGGATGTGTCTGTCACAAAATGACCTCCAAAATTGGAAAAATACCCTTTTGTCATGGTGTCAAGATCATGCTCTGATAGCACTTTTTATGAAATAAATTACACAATAGAATAATATAATAGGAATAATATGAAAATACTTGATAATATACCACTTCGAGGGGATACTTCCAATATTGTTTAATAAAAACACAATAGTTCTAACATGATGATAATAACCTACATATACCATACTTATGCTTAAGATATCACCTAGACCGACATAGATAACCCTATATAAGCCTTAGGCCAACCTAAATAACTAAATACCAATACAATAATGATAATATGACTTATTTAAGAGTTAAGGTAGCCACAAGCCAAATACTCATCACACTATACACACTATAGGGGTAGGGGCATAACACATAGTTGACCTACAAGTAGGTTTTAGGAAATATCGAGGTGTAACATATGCCATAGGTTATGTTGTAATGTAGGTCCTACTTCTATAAGAAGATGTATAGTTCAAACTAATTATCTCTTTATGTTATCATAGGACTTAATAGTGATAGTTTGATGACCCAAAGCCTTTGTTGAACAATCGAAATGTTATACCAACCAAAGTGTACAAATATTTTAGACTAGACCTATTGTCTATGATAAAATGCTTTATTTAATATTTGGATATGAAAGATCCAATATTAAGAGTATGGTTGTGTGGTATATTAATGGAAGGGAAATTTTTGGGGGTGAAAATGAGGTGATGGTTGATGGAGAGATACTCAATAAGGGCCTAGAAGAGTGAGGGATCAATATCATTTGGCACTTGGGATTCTTGGAGGATTTAGTTTAAGGTATCCCTAAGAGTAGGGAATGTTCAAAGTATTTCAAGGATATAATTTATAGACATGTAAAATATACTAGCATACTTGATCCTGATTATTAACACCATTTCATCCCAAATCATCCCTCAGTCTAACCATTTAATCGAATACCCTTATTTGATTAAATTCATCAATTTTCCTCTCTTAATTAAATAAATTATTTTATCTAATTAATTATTTCTCCCTTGTTAATTAAATCAATCTATTTGATCTAATTAACCCTACATGTCCATATTTAACTAAATAATTCACTTTATTTGATTAAATCTCTAAGGTCTATCTATTAAATTAAATAAATTAAACCTTGCTTAATTTAAGCTAAACAATCACCCTATTTTTTAAAATAAAACAAAATATTTTAACTAAGTCTAAAATCACATTATTCTCATCTTTGATTAAATCGACCTATAAATCTAAGTCAAATTTGTCACATCATCTAATTTCTCGTTAAATTAATTAACTTTTGATTAATTTAATCCTAATGCAAGTCCCATCTTCTATATTTTTCCACTTGCACATGAAAATAGATTTAATTCATTTATTAAATCTCTATTTTCTCTCAACATGGCATAATGGAGGAATATTCTCTCAAATTTGAATTCAAATCCAAGTGGACTTTGTCCTTCCAACAAGACATTTACTTCACCTAATAAGTCCTTTTGCCTTGAGTCAAGTGGCATTTAAGACATTTCTTTTCCCTCTTACATTTCATTTCACTAATTTCAAATATCACCTAATTGCATTTATGGGAACATTCATCAAAATGTGCACATCCTCCATCCATTCACATCTAGACAAATGACACCTTGCCATTGGTTGAATGTTTGTCCCACACTGCTCCATTTTGGGCATTTCTCCAAACTATTATTCTATAAATAAGAGGTCTCTTTCCTAATTTCATCATCCACAATTTGAGCAAAGTTATTACTCTCAAATCCATAGCAATTCTCATCTAGTTTTTTAGTAAATCTTAGCTAGGTTATGTAGGTTTCTCATCTTGGAGCATACTTGAATCTTCAACAAAGTGGGTCACTCTTCATCACCAATCAACATTGCATCATTGGAGTTGGGAAGGGCCAATTTTCACATCAAATTGGTACCAATTCCCCCATGGGATCAAGAGTTTTCTTGTTTAATTAGGATTCAATCTCTTTTTATTGCTTTCTTATTATGTTTTTCATCTCATTTCCTAATTTAAGCTTTGTAAATGGATTTCATGGGGAAATTAGATTCTAACTTGCATTTCAATCTTCTAATGTGTGTGTTCTTTATGTTTTATAGGTACTAGGATCTTGGTTCATGCATTTGGCGCTAGAGGGAGGGCAAACTAGAAGTTCTAATCACATTTTTTCATAAAATTCCATGCTTTTTATTGTTGTTTTTATGTCTCTACAGGGAACTCCACCACTAGTAGACCAATGCCACTATACAAAACCGTTGGGACTCTAACATTGCTATATAGCACCGCCGCAAACTCCAAACTTCGACGCTTTGTTGTTCCCACCCAAGATTCAAATTTTTGAAGTGCACCACTAGTTCTATTTCCACCCACTAGAAATTTTTAATTTCAAACTCCACCATTGACCAAAATAGCAACACAGTCATGTTCTTTATCCTTGTTGTAGAATGATGCTGACTGGTAAGTGACGCTATATAGCACTGCTAGAGAGCTTCAAACTACACCGCTGTGTAGACTCCACTGCTGAGGGAAAGTCAAAATTGAAATTCAATTTTTTTTTGACATGTGCCTTTTCCAATTTTGATCATTTAGGTTATTACATGCTTTTTTGACCTCTTTTTTGTACATCTAAATGGTTTTCTTGTAGGTTGGATTGATCAAAGTGAAGGAGAAAAGAGGCATGATGACATCACTTTCTCATAATACCAAGTGTTTTTAAGCACTTTAATGTTTGTTTAACACTCTTAGAGAATTCATAATTTCTCTTAAAGGGTTTTCTTTCTTTCACATGCTTAGGACCTACTAGATTTCTTTTGGGTTCTCAAAAGAACATTTCAATTTTTTCTACAAAGGGCTTAAAATGAACTTTAGGACAAACTCATTAGATTTTGTTTGAGGCTAACAATTGAACAAGGAAAATTCCACATTTGATTTGGTGCTATAAAAAGAATTCACTTTTGGTTTGTGGTTTTAAAATGAACAAGTGCTACTTTGTTTTGTGATTTCTTACTCAAATTAACACCGTTGAAAAGACGTATGCACTTCTCTCGTGCCTCATGGCGATCTTGAGAATCAAAATCCTTTTTGTTGGTCTTAAGTTGGGATAAATTGATTGCACCCACACTTCATTTTGGGTTTAAAATAGAACAAAACATCTTGTGAGTGTGAATGGAACATATTGTGTGTGTTCTCTTTTTTTTTCTCAACAAATATCGATCAAACTATGGGTATGTTTGCTTGCTATTGTTTATCTTACAGTGCCTTCCTTGTGGGAAAAAGTGCTCACCCAAGGGAATGACCCAACAGATAACACACTAAAGCCAAGTGTATTTCTAGCTGGGATATAAAAGTGGGTATTGGAACAAAAGCCAATATCATGTGGTTGGTCCCAACGAGAAGGGCAGCAATGGTCTCTCACCGTATGGGTCAATCTCCATGAATGTAAAGTCTAAATTAAAATACTTGTGTAGAAAGGAAAAATTCCCTACCTATTTGTTGGTGCAAGAATGGTTTTTCTGAAGCCGCCCCACACTTCTATATATTTTAGTAGAGATGGAAAGTATGCCATGGGAGATTCATGGGTACTAATGCTTGGATGCCCTGAAAGAAGTGTTGAGCCATGGAGGGGAGCCAGTGGGGTCAAGCATCTAACCATCCACTAAAAGTAAGTGTAGCTAGACTTGTCCAAGTGGGGACTCAAAAAATATTGTCTCAAATATCCATAGTGTTGTACTTTTTCTTGAAATCAAAATACATTGCTTGATTGAAAACATTGGAAAAAAAAATTTAACATGAGCATCAAATCTTAAACCCTTTAGGAGAAGCAAATATCCTTAAACGAATTCATGTGCCCTTGCTTGTCCTTGGGATTCATATCCTTAGAGGTTTCTAGGCACTTGAACTTTATCTCAATTTTCTACTACTAAAGTAAACATAATTAGGTAACTCTTTCTTTGATTTCCTCAATTTCCACATAATACACTTTGTGGGATGGGAAGAAATTAAAACATTAGACATCTAGTTTCAAAACTTAATCAAGAAGTGTTTGTGGTAAAAACAATTCATTAAGTAAAGAATAAAAATAATTGAATCCCACACATGTGTCCCAAATTATTTCATGCAAGATCAAGAAACCAAAGGTAAAAGCTCTTAGTCCAAAATATCACCAAAAGTGTCTCTCAATGTTATATGAATTCAGATGAAGATTTCTTTTTAACTTCTATAGGAAAGCTTAAAAAAAAACCCAAATTTGTATGAATTCTTTTGTCAACAAAATCCAAATCTTCTTCAAGAATTTGCACACCTTGTCTAGAGAAAAGCATACTCTTCAAAACTGAGCTCTAGTAAGAAAGTGTCTTTTTAGGTAAACATAGGATCAAAATAAAACCTTCATCCATCTATGAACATCAAACCAAAATCATCTCATCATCAACTCTTGAAAATCTTGGAAAAATCCTCCATGTTAAACTTTGGGAAAATCAAAATCAAATCAAATCATAATAATTGTGTTTGATTAAATGTGTGTAGATGCATCCTTCTCCACATATTTTCATAAAATTATCAAATCTTGTGAAAAAATTTATCCCTTGATAACATCCAATATCTTGGGATTTAGGAGTTCATTTTACACCAATCAAAATCATCTTGTTTGGATAGGTGTGTTTAGATGAATCCTTCTTCTCACACCTAGATAAATTAGCATTTTATGAACAAAATCTACTCTAGGACAACATTCAACCTCTTAGATTTTATGTGTTCACCATCAAAATCCAAATCCAATCAATCCCAAATCCAAAAAAGAAAACATCAAAATCAAGTCCTAAAGTTTAACATACCCTTCAATATTTTCTCAAGAGTTCCAATCATCCATCAAACATCCATCTTTCATATATCTCATTATCACCCTTTGATCTTTAAATCATCCTAAAAATTTATCTTTTGTACCTAAAATATATCATTCTAAAGAAATAGAGGTTCATCTCTTATATTCTTAAAAAATTGATCCCTATTTTATGGTGCAAACTAGATCTCAACACAAGAATGACATGGAAGCCCACAAAGAAACATCAACTTCAAGTGATCTTAGTCAAACCAACAC
This sequence comes from Sequoia sempervirens, assembly GCA_007258455.2. NCBI lineage: Eukaryota > Viridiplantae > Streptophyta > Pinopsida > Cupressales > Cupressaceae > Sequoia > Sequoia sempervirens. Next base: position 28,822 of record VDFB02354938.1, read on the forward strand.
CAACATGAATCTTGTTGGATCAAGAAATCCTATGACCAATCTTTCACTCCCTCAAGACTATCAAGAGGATGGACAAGTGGAAGACCTCACAAAAAACCCTCTGTGTATGACCCAAGATGAGATCAATTAAATGATTCAAAATATTGAAAATCATAGGATTTTCAACATCATGATGAAACTCCATCCCCAAAAATACATGCTCGAACTATTAAAATGAGGGACTAAACTCCCTTCTGATTATGACATGAGCACCATTATGGAACCACCTTCGACATCATTCACACTTCACATATCATCCACACTCCCCATCACATCAACATCCCTATTTCAAAATATCACTCAATCCATCCCCCAAATCACATCATCAATTGCTCCAAGTCAACGAATCGTTAACAAAGGGAGTGCATTTCTCAATGCATTGCAAACACAACCTCTTGTAAACAATCAAGATTTGGATGCAAACACTATTTTGGGTCAAACCATCCCCCAAAACCCATTACATACATATGTACCCCTCACCTTTCATAATGGCCCATCATCATCATTTAATGCAACACCGCAAACCTCTCTCCCCATGACCTCACAAGGAGAAGGTGACTTATTTGGACTAGGGGGCATTTTTGACCCATCATCATCATCATTTCTCCAAGGGAGCTTACCACTCACTTTCTCACCACTCCCACCCTTTCCATTAACATCTGTCTCACCTCTTGATTTTGGGCTACCACTACTTCTACCACTCATTCAAAACACTCCCCAACCATCAATCAAGGCATCATATCAAATATTCCTCTCTTTCCATCGATATCGCAACAACAGATGGAAACCATCCCCATATCACAAAAAAACAACACATCATATATCACCCCTGAAAAACATGGTCTTTCAAGGACCAAGCATATCAATCGCACCATCCACTACAACAGTGCCTCTCATCACCACAAAAAGCACCATCCCAACCCTGCCACCACGACCACCACCACAATCAAACACAAAGAGTCAATATAGCATTGTGTTACAAGTAGCTCAACAAGCTACCTATCAAAAGGCACTCCAACAAGTGAAAAATAAACAAGCCGCACAACTAGCTGCTTAGCAAGCTACTCAAGCCATGCAAGTTGCTAAAGCTACCCAAGTTGCATTACAAGCACAACAAGCACAACAAGCACAAAAGGTTTCTCAAGCCCAAATCTTATTGCAAAAAAAAAACAAGCTACACAAGCACAAGTACAAGCTCAAGCTCAGGCCCAAGCTCAAGTCCAAGCCTAATACCAAACACAACAAGCACAAGCACAAGTGTAGTATCTTGCACAACAACAAGCATATCAGCAAGCATTGAAGCAATATCAAGAGCAATAGGAAGTAACCCAATTAGGAGATCAATAACAAGAGTTGATGTCTCAACAACAATTGCAAGCCCAACAACATGCCTTAATAACACAACAATAGGACCAACAACAAGCATTGTTGGTACAAGAGAAATTATAGGCATATTTGGCACAACACATAAAAACACCATCAGTCAACATATCAACCAATCCACCCATCCCTCCAACACCTCCACCTTTCCAAAACACATTCATTCCACCCCCTAATCAATAGGATGATGTATCAACATAAATCAAGTTACTCTTGCAACAAGTGCTTGATCTTGATCTTCAATCAGGAAAAACCACAAAATCACCCAGAAACTTGTATCCTTATTCCTTTGACAAGAGCCTAAAAATGAAACCATTCACAAAGGGATATGAGATCCCAAAATTTGAAAAATATCATGGGATGGGAAACCCTAAAGATCACATTAGGGAATTCCAAGTTCATTGCATGGAAGTTGCATATGACGAAACCTATCAAATGTGGCTCTTTCCTAGAAGTTTGGTAGGCCAAGCCATGGATTGGTTCTCTCACCTTCCTCTAGGCATCAAAAAGTTCTAGGAGATCATACATGCATCTATCAAAAATTATGCATTTAAAATTGGTATGGATGTCAGTTTGGAGGAATTATCAGCTCTGAAACAAGGGAAGAATGAATCATTTTCTTCATTTCTACAATGATGGCAATCCAAGGCCAATAAGAGAAAATGGTCCATGAATGAAGGACAACAACTATGCACTATCATATCCAATCTTGACGGAGCCTTGGAATTCCATCTCAAAGTGCAAGGTATCACCACATGCAACCAATTGATCTCCAAGGCGCTCATCGAACAATCCCTTATGTCACAAGGAGGATCACCTGCATATCATGAACAATAGAGTAATCACCCATCCACCAGTTACAATGAAAAACCTTGTACATGGGAAAAGAATAGAAACGTTACCAATGATGGTGTTGTCAATGCCAAAGTTTTCATCAATGCACCTCAACAAAATACACCTGCACCTCAACAACAACCACAAAATCACCATCAAAACAATCACCAAGCTAACATGAAAACTCAATAGCCAAATAATCAAACCATCAACAATGTCAATGATCAAAGGGGGCCACCCCCAGCGAAACAAAAACTCCCCCAAGAAAAAGTACACTTCCCTTGAGGAACCACTTGAGGTCATCATGAAGATATTGATGAACAAAAATATCATCAAGGCTCCCACCTATGAGAATTATCAAGAACCAGACATGAAACCACCTTGGTACAATGAAAACCAGCTTTGTGACTTTCACAAAATCAAAGGACACACCACTAATAGCTACATGAGGTTAAAGAACCTAGTTCAAGACCTCATTGATAAAAAAATCATAAACATGGAGTAGCTAGTTGGAAACCAGAACCTAAAAATATACAAGAATCCAATGCTAAACCATAACAACAAAGGAAACAATAATAATGATAAGGGGAAGGGAACATTCAAAAGCACCAATAATGTATGCGACCATGTTGTTGCATCCTTGGATGAGCATTGTGCCACTATCACTATCAAAGGAGCCCATGTTGATTGTGGAGTCACCACAAGAGGTGACAAAATTATCATCATAGGGTCATTGCAGCCTAACAAAGCATCCACTTCCAACTCAAGATCTTTCCCCAATGGCTATAATGTCCTCAATCAATTAAAAAGAACCCCAACTCAGATCTCCATCATGGAGTTACTGAAGATATCATCATCCAATAAAAACATCCTTGAAGAAGCATTAGCCTCATCCACCATCTCCGTAAATCTTGATGTAGAACAATTCCAAGCTATGGTTGGCAATATCATTACTCCAAACCTCCTTACATTCTCCCATCAAGACTTCCCTACCCAACCATCTCACAATCATGCACTCCATCTAGAGGTCCTAGTATATAAGAACAAAGTCAAGAGGGTTTTGGTGGATGGAGGTGCAGGGTTAAACATTTGTTCCCTTAAACTAATAAAGAATATGGGAATCACAATCAGGGCATGTGATGATCAAGAGAGAGTGTTGCAAGGCACTATCAAACTCCCTATCCAAGTAGGACCAACAATAATGGAAACCACCTATCAGGTCCTGGACCTTTATTTTCCATATAATATTCTCTTGAGGCATTTGTGGATCCATGGGATGTAAGCAGTGGCATAAACCTTTCATCAATGTGTCAAATTCACATATCAATACCAAGAGGACACAATCCATGGGGATACTAAACCATTATCTTATTGCAAGAGTCTAGAAGCCAAATACTATAAAATTCCCCAAGTGCAAAAGAATGATGAAGGCCCATCTATTTCATACATTGATCCAACCACTCTCACCTCCACTTCTACGACAGAGACACCTATCATCCCTGCCATCCCTACCATCTCTAACATCAAGCTTATTATCTAGGAAAATGGGTGTGGAAACTATACAATCCCAAAGAATTCCTTTGTGGTAGGAGAGTTACCACAATCTCCTAGGTCATGAGGATGACCACAATCAAATGAAGCCTCCACATCCCAAACATCCATGAAAGGATATTCCAACTTCAGAAGTTCTGGAGATCTTGACCAAGAAGTAATAGAGGATGACCTATCTCATCTCCTTTATCAAGACAATGGACCAACAACCGATCTACCAATGGATGACAATAGTAAGGGTTTACAAATGATGCTCGCCATGGGTTATGATAGAAATAGAAAGCTGGGGAAAAATGAAATGGGCTTTTAATATCCATCATTCCAAAGATGTGAATGAGAAATTTTGGCCTTGGATGTACCCCTTCAAGTATAACCATACATGGCTGAAGTCCTCCAGTTAGAAAGGTCAAAATCCTCCTCAGCAATTAACAACCGCCCTTCATCTACATGTATCCACTGGTCGTGTCATAGACAACTTCATGTTTGATATAACTGATGTATGTAGAAGTGAAGAGGACCCCATAACCAATTTTCCAACACTTTTCGAAGACACCTCCCTACTCATGATTAGCACCCTATCCTATGAGTCTGAAAATTAAAACCATGAAATCTGTCTAGTCTACCCACAAGTCAACGATTATGACCAACGAGGACCACCAATTCTAGATACATTCAGAAATGATGTGGCACTCTTAGAATTCATGGGACTGTAGGATAATATTCCATGTGGGGATCATAAAGTAGGATTTGTCATTGAGTTGGATACATAGGCATACTATGGGGAAATGATTGAATCCCTCAGTCGCAAAAGAAAAAAATTGAGAATAATCTCTAGGTCCTTGAGTGAAAACCACACTATGGCACTATCTGACCCAAAAATAGTAAAAATAAAGGATGCATCCAATGGTGAAAACCTCTCTAAGGTGATCGAGGATGGGGGATTCAATCTTCCTCTTAGAGCTCTCCATCAAGAAAAATTAGTGGTTCGAGTAGAAAAATGTAATCCAATTAATTTGCAAATAGAACAAACTTGACACATCACATTCTATGCAGAGTCACTACTATCAGAGGAACAAGAGATCTTGGTAGCCTTCTTAAGAGAGCGACAAGTCAACTTTGCATGGAGTTATGGTGACATACTAGGGCTCAATCTAGAGATTGTGGTTCATCATTTAGCAGTCTATCTAGAAGCAAAACATGTCAGATAAAAACTAAGGAAAATGCACCCTCAAATTGCTTTGTTGGTCAAGATGGAATTGAAAAACCTATTGGATGCAGGATTTATACGACCAATTGACTATCTAGAATGGGTATGAAATTTGGTTCCTATCTCAAAACCCAATGGAGGCATCTAAATCTGCATGGATTTTAGAGATCTAAACAAAGCATGTCTAGAAGATGATTTCCTATTACCTAACATTGACATGATAATAGACATGACAACAGAACATGAAATGCTTTCTTTGATGGACGGTTTCTCTAGGTACAAACAAATAATGATCACCAATGAAGACCAACATAAAATCACCTTCACTTATCAATGGGGGACCTACTACTGGAATATGATGCCATTTGGCTTAAAAAAACTAGAGCCACCTATCAAAGAGCCATGACATTAATCTTAAATGACATGATCCACAAGACTGTCGAAGATTACATTGATGACATACTAGCAAAATCCAGAAAGAGGAGAGATCACATAGCAACCTTGAGTTCTATTTTTATAGGCTGGAGCAATATAAGGTCTATTTAAATCCAAAGTGCATCTTCGACATATAGTCAGGAAAGCTATTGGGATACATAGTATCAATGAGGGGTATCGAAATAGATCCTGCACAGGTAAAAGAAATTTGTGAGATGGAGGCACCCAAAACATTGAAATAGTTGAGAGGCCTCCAAGGCAGGCTTTAGTCGATCTGCAGATTCATAGCACAACTGGAAGACAAGAAAAACCCATATTCTCACCTACTTCACAAGGGAGTAGCGTACAAATGGGATGATAAATGTGAGGAAGCCTTCAACAAAATCAAATAATATTTGCTCACACCTTCGGTCCTCATGCTACCAATCCCAAGAAAGCCACTAATCCTCTATGTGCTAGCAACAACAGTGGCCCTCGGTGCTCTTTTAACTCAGTACAATGAAAATGGGATAGAAAGGGACATCTATTACATTAGCTACATAATGTTTGGGCACGAGTTAAACTAATCATTCATTGAAAAAGCCTTTCTAGCAGTAGTGTTTTCTTCATAGAAATTTAGACACTACATGTTAGCACACAAAATCAAACTCATCGCTAAAATTGACCCCCTCAAATGCCTTCTATCAAAGGAAATGCTCATAGGAAGGATGGCCATTGGGTCATGATTCTATCTGAATATGACATCGAGTACATGGAACAAAAAGTAATCAAAGGCCAGGTGATCACATATTAGCTTGTAGAAGCACCCATGTATTTAGCGAATCCACTCATATCAGAGTTCCCAAATGAATCCATCTTCAATCTCAGTATAGCCGACAATTGGAAACTCTACTTTGATGGTTCCTATATGCAACATGGATCAAGAGCTGGTGTTTTCTTCATCACCCCACAGGGGGATTATATACCTAGATCCTATAAATTGACATTTCCCTGCATTAACAACATTGCAGAGTATGATGCTTTAACCATAGGTCTTAGAATAGTAGTGCAGTGGCACATCTTGACCCTCAAAGTATATGGAGACTCCTAGATGATAATAAATCAAGTGAATGATGAGTACCAAACAAAGGATGATAAGCTAACTCCATACAAAAAATTGGTAGAGAGCCTAAAAGAGTCATTCATTGATATCACATTTGAGCAGATTCCTAGAGCCAACAATAGAGTATTAGATGCCATGGAAACAATTGGATCTTTACTAGACATCCCTCGCAACGTCCCAAAATATGAATTCTTGGTAGAGTAGCTTCTTGTACCCGCATTCGAGGCACCAGAGTTAGAATTCATGTGCGAAATCATTGGCCCCGATGATCCATGGTACCATGACATTTATAACTACTTGCGAATAGGGGTCCTACCTGTTGACTTACCCTAAAGCCTAAAAATAACCTTTGATAAGAAAGCATCCCAGTTTGTCATCCTAGGAAACACCCTTTATCGTAGGATCATAAAGGGGACCTTATTACATTGCCTAAGTGTTGAGGAGGCATTGACTACCTTAACTAAGGTGCATAATGGTATTTGTAGTTCGCACTTGAGTGAAATGACCTTGGCCAAGAAATTGTTGAGGATAGGGTATTATTGGCCTACAATAGAAACAGAAGCACATGACTACGTCAAAAGGTTCTTACAATGTTAGTAGCATGGGGACCTCATCCATGCTCCAACTTAAGAAATTCATCTCATCACCACACCATGGCCCTTTTTATAGTGGGGGCTCGATCTCATTGGGAAAATCACTCCAACCTCATTCAGTGGCCACAAATTTATCATAACCACCACTGAGTACTTTACCAAGTGGGTGGAAGCCATCCCCATGATATACATAATGGGAAAGTAGATGTCTAAGTTCATCTTGAACTACCTCATATGTCAATATGGTGTTCCCCACACTATTATCTCAGATAATGGGACACCATTCAAGAATCAAGATGTCCATGACCTTTGTAAAAAATTCAAAATCCAACATCACTTTTCCACTCCATATTATCCCCAAGGCAATGGCCAAGCAAAAGCCACCAATAAAACCATTCTAAAAATCCTCAAAAAGACAATCAATGACATAGGTCATGACTGGCATCTAAAGCTAAATCCCACCCTTTGGGCCTATCGAACCAAAATCAACACACCAAGAGGTACCTCCCCATTTTACCTGGTCTATGGATCAGAAGTTGTACTTCCCATCAAGATTGATCTTTTGTCATTAAGAATATCACTGCAAAACATCATCACATATGAAGAACACCAAGTATCAAGGCTGAATGAGCTAGAGTTGCTAGATGAGTGGTATATGGAAGCATTAAACCATTTGCAAGTCTATCATAACTAACGCAAGAGGAGCTATAACAAGAAAATCAAAAGCAGGACCTTCCAAGTCAGAGAAGGGTATGTGCAGGATCATGATGGGCCAAAAAGTGGCAATATGATGGGTATGTGGCTCGCGAATTTTTGTTACCCAAAATTGATGAAATGAAAATATTTTTTAAAGGAGATTCTTAGCTTTCCACCAATATAAATTATGATTTACTTTGAATTTAATAAGTAATTATTATTCATTTTCTATTCAAATTATGACTAAAATCCTAATTGATAGACTGATTGAAAAACATCTATAGCTTTCAAATGGTATCACATTTTTTGAATCCAAAATATGTGTCACATCCTATGCTTCACATAATATAGGATTAAAAAAAGAAAAATTGAATTTCATGAAGTTTTGAACAAGTTAAGATGGTCAGACATATGAGTTTTTATATTTTTAAAAAGTTGTAATAAAAAAATCATAATTAATTATTTACTTGGAAAAAAGTTACAAAAAATATGCATCACATCAAGACATGATTCCTCTACTTATATCTAAAATATTATATAAAAAATTATCATTTTATTATGGTTAGGGTGGTCAAACAGACACCTACTTCTTATTTTTTCCTTAAAATTAAGTACTATTGCATTGAAATTTCAAATTTTCACCAACTAGATTTTTTTTTTAAACAAGCCTAGTAGTTTACAAACTACATTCAATTTTCTATAGATTCTATTCTTACATATTTTTGAAATAATATAGATAAATTATTCAATTTTTTACGTCAAGTTGCCTAACTCTGATTTTTCTAATTTTTTTCTACTTAAGCACCTAGTTTTTCCATGATGATCCTGCACATACCCAAAACTTGTCCTAAAAGAGAACCAAAAGAATGTCCCTAACCCAAATGACAAAGGAAAATTTGAGCCCAACTAGTTAGAACCATTTTTCATGACAATAAGCTACAAGTCATGGGCATATCAATTATCAACACCTGAAGGCAAGCCTCTGCAGGAGCCCATCAATAGCTCTCATCTCAAAAAAAATTATGCTAAATCTTGTAAGGTATAGAACCAAAAAATTAAAAAAAATAGAAAAAGTCCTAAAAAATGGTCACCTTGATGAAAACCTAGCAAACAAGCATCTTGGTGACAACAAAAGAATCAAAAATAAAAAATCCAAAAAAAATCAGTAAAAAGGATTGAAAACAGTAAAGAAAAAAAATACCCTCTAGTGAAAACCACTTTAGTGGCACTTTGGACAAGTACCTTGGTGAAAACCTCATAAACAAGTGCCTTGTGTAAATAAGCACTTTCCATCCACTAGGATCTTCGCAACTTATTCTACATCATCCCTCCATCAAGCTTCCATCATCCATTACAATCCATATCTCCATCCATCATCCACCTGCATCCGCATCATAGCTTGGTCTTGTGTTTGTGTCATGATCCCTCCTAGTACTACTTGACCCATTCCCATGGTTAGTTTGTCTTGCCTCATTAGAGTAGTCTATTGCATCACACTAGGGGCACATTCTCATCAGATCAGATTCGTGTATATTTTTGAGGTCCCTAAAATTGAAAATCTAGAAACATTCATAAAATAAAAAAAATCCAAAAACATCATAAAATCAAAATCCCAAAACACTCAAAACATATCAAAATCCAAAACAGGTTAAAAAGATAGTCAAAAAGTAAAAAAAATAGTGTCATCTGATCAAACTGCGGGTCTCTAAGCCTTGAACCTAGGCAAGGTTGATCTTTGATCATCCCCAGAGACACTTAGGTGAGTACTTTAGGAGTCTGTGATAATAAACTAGCAATCCATTTGTTCATATCTCATCAATAATCAAAGTTTGTGTCAGTCAAACTATGTGATCTCTGCATGTATAACGTAGGCAAGGCTAATCTATTGATCAGCCCCCGAGGCCCCTAGGATAGGTCCTTAGGTTAGTCTCTTGGTTAAAAGCTTAGAAAACCGCAAAACATTTGAAAATTGAAAAATCAAAATATTTGAAATTTTTCAAAAATCTCAAAAATAACCTCAAAACATTTGAAAACTCCAAAAACATCCAAATATTTAAAAAAATCCATCTGTCTCATCTCATTTTCACCCGCAATAAACATTATTCATAATAAATGAATCATCATCCTCAACCTTTGGTGAAACAATAAAAAACAAGTCTAGCAAGTCAAAAAGTGAAAACTCAAAACGTCAAAATCTTAAGTCTAGGTCAATACATAAACAAGTTTTGAGTCAACTCTTTGTGTCAATAGTCTCTCATCCAATCAGTCCCATATCAAATCATCTGATATCATCCTTTCCTAGGATGAATCCTTCCTACAATGGACATCAACATCAGGCATCACCATAGTTTAGTCTTGGCTAGCGGTCTTGAAGAACATTAGCTTGTTTGTTTCCTTTATCTTGATTTGTTGATTTATCTTATTGTGCTCATTCCAAGGACATCTCAATGATATCCCAAACAAAAGGATTTATAGAGATAGGAATGGGGAAATGATCATTATCTTTTTATCTGTGTTCTTGTTGGATGTCTTTGGAAAATAACCACTGTGAATAGGGTATGTGCAGGATCATGATAGGCCAAAAAGTGGCAATATGATGGGTATGTGTAGGGCATGTGGTTGACGAATTGTTTTTACCCAAAATTGATGAAACAAAAAGGGTTTTTAAAGGAGATTCTCAGATTTCCACCAATATAAATTATGCTTTACTTTGAATTTAATAAATAATTATTATTCATTTTCTATTTGAATTACAACTAAAGTCCCAGTTGATAGGCTAATTGAAAGATATCTATAGCTTTCAAACGGTATCACATTTTTTAATCCAAAAGATGTGTCGCATTCTATTCTTTGTATACTATAGGATTATAAAAAATAAAATTGAATTTCATGAAGTTTTGACCAAGTTAAGGTGGTTAGACATACGAGTTTTTTACATTTTTTTAAAGTTGTAATAAAAAATTTATAGTTAATTATTTACTTGGAAAAAAATTACAAAAAACTATGCATCAAATCTAGACACGATTCCTCTAATTATATGTTAAATCTTATAAAAATATATTATCATTTTATTGTAGTTAGGGTGGTTAGACAGACACCTACTTCTTATATTTTCCCTAAAATTTAAGTAGTACTACTTTGAAATTTTAAATTTTCACCAAATAGATTTTTTTAAAAAAAAACCTAGTAGTTTAGAAACTAGAGTCAATTTTCTACAAATTATATTTTTACATATTTTTGAAATAATATAGATAACTTATTCAAATTTTTACTTCAAGTTTCCTAACTCTAATTTTTTTGAATTTTTCGCCACTTAAGGGCTTGTTTTTTCCATGATGATCCTGCACATACCCAATACTTGCTTTATTAGGTATGTATGGAAGGTTAAGTTCCTGAAGTGCATCCTAGTAAGGCTTTCGTATGTCAGATGTGATCAAAGATAATCTTATCTAATTGTCAAGTCAAAGTCCATCACACTAGGTACAGAGCCATCCTAGTTCTTTATACCTTGATGCATCATACATATGTGTGTTATCAAACATAAGGTAATTGGCCCATTGAAAATCCTAAACTCCTCAACAAGCAATCATAATTATCATCTCATGTCTTGTTGGAATCTCTTGCTTTCTTCTATCTCTTGATTTTTGTGCTAACATGGTACTATGACAGTTATTCATCATCATTATCATTGCATCCATCCTATATCCATAAACCATCAGTATATTGCATATTGCATATCATATCATATAGTAACACAAACCATTAAACATGTTCTACATTTCCATACATATAGATTAGTTATTCTAAGCATTACATAAATCATACATAACCATCCATCATATATAAACACAAAAATAAATTATCCCATAACATCATAAAACATCTACATCATCATATCATACATTATCATAGCATCATTTGCATCATCCCATAACACATATAAGCATTCATTATGCTATCACATACTCATCATCTATCAAAAGCATCCATTTGCATATCGTAACCATCGTATCATTTCATAAAACATCCTCATCATAGTATCACATCATTACCATAACATCATAAAATTCATATCATATATGAGGAAATTACACACATTGCATAAAATAGATCTGTTAGTCAAAGCATAATGCATATCATAACATTTTGCATACATCCTGAAAAGTGCATCAGAAAAAGATACTGAAAATAAAATAAATCTATAAACCATTTACACCATCATATAGAATCATTACATAAGCATATAGAAGGTAAAGACATCCATAAATGTATCACATATCATATCGAATCAAAATAATCATCTCATATATATCATCAAAATATGTACACTGTCACGGTACAATAGAATCATATCAAGTATCAAATACATAAGTACAATTAGCCCATGGGGCTATAAAAAACAAGCCCAAAGGGCACAAAAAGAATCCTATCTTTGATCAAAATGAAGGCCTAGCCCTGTTGGCTACTGCCCTCGCCACCTACTCTATCCTTGTGACGCTATGCAGGTCTATGGCGGGTCCTCTGTGAAAAATCAGGGACTTGTCCTGGTCTTGGCACGACCTAGTGGTAGTGCATCCTATAATAATCGACCTCCCGAATGGCCTCCCTATATGACCGAAGTGATATTGTGCCCTGAGAGGAAGAGGAAACCATACTCTCTAATTGCTACCAGTGGCCCATCTCAATCACTACCTATAACTCTGCGCCCTGCCTCTACTAAATGGCCTAGTCCCACTCTACTCTGTCTTGGTCCCTCTTAGTCGTCAATATCTTTATCTGGGCCTATAACTATAAAATCTACTCATCCCTCAGATCTGGCTATAGAGGAAACTACACGTGAGGCTGATCCTAACCCCATCTCTGGGCGGTGTTGCAACTTGAGCTTGGTGCCCATCCTGTCTGTCATGCTGCCCATGGTCCTAATCTTGTATCAGGACATCCTGGTGGGGCTGATCCTACTAATCGCTAGGTGGATGAACTTATGGATCCTAATCCCTGACTCGTTGATCTGGTGTTGTCATCTACCAACTTGATCCTAATCCCTGTCTCCCTGACCTCATCTTGCCCCCTGCCTCTCACTCTCCATCAACTGGATGGTGTACCTAGAACTGTCAACCTCAAGCATGGCCTAAACCAATCTCAGTATGCCTGTGTGGTCCTAGGATCTACCTGACCCTGGTCACATGGCCATGGCCTGGCCACCAGTTGCATAAAGCTCTAAACTGCCTCGTGGGTAGGTATGTACCGTGCCTAGGAGCTCTGCATCATTGTCCTAGAAAAAATAGCCATGTACTGATCATTAGGCCTATCTTGTGGCTCCTTGAACTCTCTCTGGACTCAACTTGGTAGATACATCTCTAGCATGGTATGCTCTCGCCCCTACATGAGTCAGTCCTAATGAGCAAAGTATAATTGTTGCACATCAACAAACCAGGTTGGTTGTCCAAGGTAAGGCTACCATATGAACACTCGCATATCATCAAGGACCCTCCTCTAGTGAGAAATCATGTGTTGTCCTATATGAGTGAAAGAAAGACCCCCTCTGTATTTCTAGACTACAAGATTATTTGCCTCCATCAGAACTGGAACAACTTGAGGACGAAGCACGAGGATGTGCTCCCATGCCTAGATATGTAGGAGTGTGACCCCCGCTCTGATTTCTCTGTCGTCTAGATAGGAAAACTTGTGTAGATCCCTGTAAAGTGAGGCTAGCAAAATTGGCCTCCATGCAAAAAGTGTTAGTCATCGCCAGACCATCTGCTCCCAAGTGAGCCCCCATCTAGGATTGAAATATCAGCCTTGCTAATTTGGGGCGACAAGACCTGATATAATGGCTGCAATAACCAAGCGGTAGGGTGATACGATAGGCTTGTGGTGCTCTATCTTGATCTGGCCCTCGCATAATACAATTTGGTCAATACCCATAATGTCAAAGTAGGCCTCCCTCTTGGCATCCATATCATAGATGACGCGCTCACCATGGATTGGCAATCTCAAGATTTACCACACATCCTCTAGTGTGACTGTGGCCTCGCCCGTCAGAAGGTGAAATGAGGTCTCACTGTGCCATTTCTTAGCAAGGGCCATCATCATGCCCAGGTGTGTCCACAAGGGCAGTGCATAAGCGATGTACCAAAGTCCCATCTCTCCTAAATGCTCCAGCTCTCACTCGAACATCCTAAAAATATCTTGAGACCTATGCTCGTGAGAGTAGATCTCTCTCACCTCCTCCTGCATCAAGAAGGTCACCGTGTTAAAAATCATCAAAAAAAATCTTGATCATAGCTTGACCCAGCATCTCAAAGTGACTCCAGCGTTACTTCCTGTGAAGGCAGTGCAGTTTGTAAACTTCAAACTATGTTGCTAGAGCCTTCAAATTCCCAAACTGCACCACGGTGATTCAATTTGTAATGGCACCAGAGTTTAATATGAAATGTTAACCCTAAAAACCACTATGGCAGTGCAATCTGCAAAGGCGGTGGAGTTTACAATTTAACCCTAAATTTCAAACTGCATCGTGGTGTCAGACCTTGCAACAACGACATAGTTTAAACACTGAGCATTGCAGTTTAAAATTCCAATGGGCCTATATAGCATTGCTCCTAAATATGTAGTTTTTAAGCATCATAAATGCATGTGAAAATCAAAAAATCAAGTTGGGTCAAATTGACTCATCGATGGTCCAGTGCCAGGAAGTCTCTAGTGTGTCTATACCCTATTAGAAATGTGCATGGGGAGCTGTCATTGTGCTATCTTGCCAAGGTGTCAGAGCTCAAAATCACAAGATCTCTAAAGGTTGAATGTTGAAATGAATTGGAAGTGGCCCCCAAAGCCTATTTAAGCCTAAAAATTAGGGTTTTCTGACCTCATTTAGCTAAGAGGGGTCTAGGTCCCCTCATCCCATTTTCGTCTGTCCAAGAGTCGTTTTTGTATCATTTTTTACATTTTATCTTGTCTTTTGACTTCATGGAGCCTATTGGATCTGTCGGGCACCTTGTCCTCTTTTTTTGTGAGATCACCCAAAATTCAAAATTTTCATCTGATCTCTTAAGGGGGCAGTATATTGGCATGCTTTCCTTTGCCGGGGCAGTAGTGGGGCTAGTTTTCAAATCAAATTTTTTTAGCTTTTGATTGAGATAGTTTATTTTTTGAACCGGAGCAACAAGTGCATTGCTTCAAAGAGGGGAAAAATGTAGACATGTAGAATATACTGACATATTTGATCTCGATTATTAACACCATTTCATCCTAAATCGTCCCTCAGTCTAACCATTTAATCAAATATTGTTATTTGATTAAATTCATCAATTTTCCTCTCTTAATTAAATAATTCATTTTATCTAATTAAGTCTCTCTCTCTTGTTATTTAAATCAATCTATCTGATCTAATTAACCCTATGTCCATATGTAATTAAATAATTTACTTTATTTGATTAAATATCTAAGGTCTATCTATTAAATTAAATAAATTAAACCTTGTTTAATTTAAGCTAACCAATCATCCTCTTTTGTTAAATAAAACAAAATATTTATTTAACTAAGTCTAAAATCACATTATATTCTCATTTTTTATTTAAATCAACCTATAAATCTAAGTCAAATTTGTCACATCATCTAATCTCTCATTAAATTAATTAACCTTTGATTAATTTAATCCTAATGCAAGTCCTATCCTCT